>CAJHZI010000421.1:727500-857500 GCA_905160935.1 Enchytraeus crypticus | reverse complement strand
TTGAGAGCTCTGCTGCTATGTAACTGCTCATTTAATATTTTAAAAGTTGGTATTCTTTATTATTAGCAACTAAAGAAGAAGTTGGTATTCTTGGGACTGAAACCTTGCAAGTTCAAGTCTGTGGATAATAGTCGATATGCCTTCGTTACTTTCAGGTATTTTTGAAATTTCTTCATGATTTGTTTGAAAAGTTTATAGAGAGAAAAAAGTCATGAGAAAGTCTTTAGTTAGTGAAGAGAGAGAGAGAGAGAGAGAGAAAATATAATAAAGGTTGTTTCATTGGATTGACACTTAAATTGTAAGTCTCACTAGTTAAGTCTAGAGGAAGTCTCGACTAGACGAATACAAAGATTTTAGTTTAGTTAATGTGACACAACACTTGTTTCATTGTATTTTCTTTTCTTGTTTCATAAAATTTTCTGCGCACTCTAAAGTTTATTTTAGTAGGTTTTTTGACCCTTATGGGTATGAACTTAGTTTACTTGTTAATTGTTAACAATGTTAAATTGTTAATAATAGAGATGTTTTTGAAAATTTATTTTGAGTTTTCACTTGCCAGTGTCTGGCAATTTCCTAATTTAAAATATTCAATTATATGGCTACCAACGGTTCTACTGTAATTGGTAATGTTATAGAAATTGTTTGGATTTCAGACTCGTGTAGACTCTGCTATTGCTACTAATTATGGTATTTCCGAAGAGAGCTATGGCTCTTTTATGTATCCTCTTTCGTATTGTTGTTTGTTTGTCGGACTACATGCATGTTCCTATTGTTTGTGTAATCTGTGCTGGCTGTGATGAACAAATAAACGATACTACACGATAAAAAGTCTGTTAATGGTTATGTGATGGATCAGTGGAATTAGCCATTAATTGGCCAGAGCCAGTGGCGGTGTCGGTAAGATATTCAACCGTGAATCAGTATGCACAGGGTTCAAATCCTGGGCTCATCACAATAATAATAATAACACACACTATAGTGAAATGATCAACTATGTTAATATCTATCACTTTTTAATACCACATGTTTAAACCGTTAGGCAATTTTGGCCAAATTGCATGTAATCAGTCCAGTGAATGTCCGAGATTTTACTCTCAGATCAGCACGGCTGGGGTTCGAACCCACTAGGTTTCAATTCACCTCAGGGTCAGTCATTTAAAACTTCATGACGTAATCTACACCTCTAACCATTGTGCTATTGAGACATTCATCCGTCACTAACATCGCTTTCGAGTGAGGAAACTGCCGTTATCATTAGCTTTACCAACTTTTTAAGTTTGCTGGCTACTGATGTTAACGTCATAAAACTTCAGAAGGCATAGTCCACTCTGTATATTTTTACTATGATAATATTAATTTTGAGGAAGGCAACGGGAAATCACCTCAGAAGCCATAATTTTCTCAAGCTATGGGCTACATAAAGCATAGATTTTGTGAAGGGATTGACTTGTTGATCTAAGGAGTGCTCTTATGGAGCTAGAAGGCAGACTTTGAGTATGAATATGTACCTTGAACCTGCCACTTGGCAGTGCACTTAAGAGAGAAGAGAATATTAATTTGTGGTGTTTTATCTAGGTGCTTAAATGTAGGTTATACTGACTCTTTAATGTTGTCACCTTGCTACTGTGATATTTCATTCATTTGCATATTCTGGCGCTTTTTAACTGTACTGGTTGTTTGTTCTTTGATTCCCTTGCTACATTTTGTAGGGTTTTTGATTTTAAATGAATATTGTGCCACTTTTACATGTATTTAAGTTTTTTTGAAGATTTTTCAATTGCAACAAATTGCTCAACATTTATTTGATAAGGACAGTTGTGAATTTCAGAGTTGATTGTATAATGACAGATCAGAAGAAGACAGAGAGCAGGCAATGGCCGTATTAGAAGGTCACGTATGGAAGAACAAACCTCTCAGGTGTAAGGTTAGTGGGACTTAAACAACTCTCCCTGTTATTCATGTCATGTCATGTGATCATCCTGGGGCTGGTTCCTACCAAAGGTTTCACTGTTGTTAATAGCAAAATTAATTCACTATATTTAACTGACTGCAATCAGTCAGTTGCTACTCTGACATATCTGTTAACTACATCCTACCAATTAACTTTTTAACTTATCAGTATGAATTGTTTGATACTGTTGACAGAAAGCGGCGGCCAATGCAGACCCTCTACAGCTGAAGAGAAAGTTGGAGGCTCAAGGTAATTCTGTTGATCTATTTGCATATATTGGAACTGATAGGTTGAGAGCTAGTATGTTCTTCTTGTAAATGAACAAAGGTTATCAGTTCACTGCTATCTCACTGAAGAGCCGACCTGCGCTGGTAAAGCTAATTTTAGTTTCAGTTTCCTCACTCGAATTCGATGTCAGTGATAGGCGTGCCCAGGATTTGAACCCCGTGCATACTGATTTGCTGTCGAATATCTTAAAATATGAATAAAGGTTAAAACATAGCAGCAATTATTGATGTTAGTAGACGCTGTATGACCAGTAACTGAGTAAGCTATGGTTGCGGTTATCCAAATATGTTCAGATTTATGTGCAGTTGGTTTAATTTGTGTTTGCAATATAAGTTAATATGTGGGTGACATTTATGTATACATGTTTTTATTTACGTTCATATACATTTATGTTTATATACATTTAATTTTACGAGCTTTGTAAATATACATAGCATGTATCTATCTGATTGGAGCCAGTGGCGATGTCATAAGTTTTTCGACCGTGGATCAGTAGGTGCGGGGTTCAAATCCTGGGCTCGCCCATCACTGACATGGCTTTCGAGTGAGGAAACTGACGTTAACAGTAGCTTTTTAAAAGTTTGTTTGTGAACTCAATAGATATTCTTAATTACTTTAAGAAATATACACTAGCTTATGAATGGTTGATGCTTTTTGAAATAGTTTTGATTAAATCTAAGGGGTTCAAATATATCCTTTGAATGTCATCAAAATTTCGTTCTAATATGAATTTAATAATGCCTCTAAGCAACAGAGTTACAAAGGCTATGTCTGCATGATTTCAGGATGTGATAGGAATGAAGGAAGTAAGAAAGCCAAGGTCGATGAGAGCTCAACCGAGGAACTGTCCCACGCTGATAGGTTGTGTTCACAAAATAGTCATAAATGCTCTCCTACAGAATTTAACTTTTTAATAGATTTAACTTAATTGTAATAATAATTTGTTATATTTAGATTTAACTTAATTGTATTTAGAGTTTAACTCTTGATTGATCAATTTATTGCTGAAATAATTTACTATCAATGTCATTCATTGTAGGCCATCAATATTTTAAAATTTGTCAAAGTTGATGATGTGTCTAAATATATTTACATTTTAATTGCGTGATTTTCATGTTTAATGTGTTATTGAATGTGTTTTTATGCTTTTTCTTGTTTACATGAGTATGTATAAGTTGTGTATGTGGGTAATTACGGTGAAACATTGTCAAAATTGGTGCACCTATCATGTCTTCAGTAATGATTTATCATATGATCATTTACCTTTTATTGCACTCATTTGGATAGATTGATAAATTAAATTGTAATTTATATTTTTGGCGCACCATATTCCTTAATTACTCATAGTGGATAAATTTGAGCATGATTTGGTCTTTCAGTTCTGATTGCTTGCATAACACATGAAGATTAATTATAAAATTGTGTGATATATTTAAGGTTAAACAATGCTGTTATTCCTCTCTGGAAAACTCCTTATTCCGAGCAGCTCCAGGTGAATTAGCGTATCTCTGTACCTATATGTATCATTACCCTTCTGTGTATCTGTACTTCAAGAATATAATCTCTATATCTCAATATGTGTATCTGTATCTCAGTATGTATCTGTACCTCAATTCGGCTTTGTACGTCAGTGTTTTTATACTAATTTTTATAGTAATTTTTATACTAATTTTTTGCCGCAATTCACACCTTCGATGCAAACTCTTGTACCTATGAGTTGTTGCTTTAGAGCAATTGTAGGAAAGACCTAAGGTGTTATGAGGTGACTGGGCTGACAAACCAACGAAGTAATAGGAAATACTTCTGAAGCTATATTTGTAAGCAAATAATTGCTGGCTAGCAGTTACGTAAATACAAGTTGTATGTTACTTATCTTTTTGCAATCGATATATTTTACGCAGTTTATACTTGTTTCTACTAATATAATTCTAGTTAATGTAAGGGAGTTTTTGTAATTCAGGGTATAATTTTGTGGAGGGGATACTGGTTAGAGTGTTTGCCTCGACAACAAGTGGTCTGGGTTCAAAGTCTACATGAGTCAATAACTAGCAGAATATCTTCTAGGGCCCCAGGAAAGTTAATCATGTATCATAGATTGCATACATCACAGATAAGATTATTCATGAAAAGGATTTATAAAAAGCAAAATGTTCCATGGACATGTAAAGCAGTCTTGAACACTAGTTATAAAAATTTTCTGTGCTTATATATTTTTTATAATTGTCTTTACATTTTAAAAATACTTTTAATGTTTGTTTTTAATTTTAATACTTATGGTTGTACACTAATCTAATACTTATATAATATGTTCTCCAATCCATCGGTGAAATCATAGATCTATTAATCTAGTAGGCAGTAGTTTCACAAATCTTGTAGTTAACCAATAGGTCAACCTATTACTTGTGAAAATCTTGTACTAGCTGATGATATAATGTCATAAAAACCGATGCCATGTAAACATTTGCAGATGAAAGAGAAGGGTATTGTGAGCGTGCTACGTAAGATGAGTAAAGAGATTGAGAAGAACTGCAGTGAGGAAGATAAACAATGGTTGAGGACTCAGAGGTAAACCGTTTGTCTGTTTCTTTGTTCTAAGTTGTATGTCTGCTATGTATATAACTTTAGAACAATTTATTTATATAATTTAAATGTCATGGAAAATATCGTATATGACCATTTCGTTCTTTTTTTAAATTCCGTACAGTTACATACATGTCATATGCATATGCATTAGAGATCCTTTCTTTTGATTGCTTTTTTGGTACAGTACAGCATTGTTTTGTACAGTATATTTGTATAGTATTGAATGCTTAACTATTGCCTTTGTTAACCATTCATTGTTATTTAACTATTCATGTTTATTATGTTAGCTATTGTTATTTTTACTTTTGGTTTATATTTTTGTCCTACAATAAACTAAACGTGTACGCATGCATGTGACAAATGTGTAACGTTTTAAATATGTCCTTTTATACATAATTATATGTGTTTCGTTTGTAATTTTAATAACTTTCAATTTCATTACGAACTGATACTGATAATTTTATTAATTCTAGAAAAGAAAATCATGGTCTGATTTGTAAAAAGAATGAAGTGTGCCCATCGGTATGTGTGCATATATTTATTTCTCTTTCACTCTCTGCATTTTCATGCCTTCTATTTTTATCTTTCTCTGCCACTCTCTATTGCGTCCTTTTATCTCTTATCCTAGTCTGTTCCTGCAGTATAGAAGATAGTGCGGAAGCTTCAAATGTCTAGTGTTCTATCTAGTAGCACATCCAAGATATATATTTTTACTCATTGTCCGCATGTACGCGACGTGGAGAGCACTCCATCGATAAACAAGCCAAACAGTTCTTAGAAGACTATTGACTAATCACATTTTGATGCAGCCTATAGTTTGGGAAAAATAGGGCTTCTGAAATAGTAAAGTTTACCGTTTGATCTCTTCAGTTCTTTCTTGGTCACCTCTTAAGACACATGCAGTTTATGATTGGTCTTTTCTTCAGTGGCCCTGACGCAACACCCGGACATGACACAACACAGTTCAGTTGTACGCGCAGTTCTTTGTAGCAGAAACAAAATCTGCTCATCTAGATTCTTTTCATTATTGTCAATACTTTTTTGTGATGAATCCTAAAACTTGGGAATAAGCTAATCAAAATTTTATGAAGACTAAGTGTTCTTATGCAGCTTTACGAAATTGTAATATCCTCACTCCTCGTTCTACGCAAATATTCTATATTTTCTTACTTTTTATATTCTCTTCTTTGTTTCTTCATTGTGTATGAATATTTTCACTTGCATTGTACCTATTTTTGATATTAGAAAATTCATTCACTATAGGCACTGCATCCTCTCTATTCTAAAGTCCCAAAGTGCAGTTTATGAGCTTGTTGTGGAAGACATAGTGGTCTTCGACTTGCTTTCTCTCTTTTGGTTAATCCTTGCACAAAGTTTGGACTTGTAGCATATTTTAATTATAAGGTTTTAAGGCTTTTTAACAGCAGCACTATTTTAATTTCTTTTCATCGCACCACTAAAATCAGTAGTATAGAGAGGCAATGTACAGGTGCTTAGTTTATTGCATTGAATTGACTGTCCCTCCAAATAATTTACAGTTCTTTGTTTTGTGCAGCCAATCATCAGTGGATACAGAAATAAATGTGAGTTCACAATCGGTGTCAGCCCTACTGGAGTTGGTATGTGTGTACTAAATTACAAAACAATAGTTAGTAATAGACTGAACGAAATATTACATTTTTAAACTTTTGGGATAGTTGTCTAAGGTGATGATGTTAATTCTTTTAAAATTGTTGTTTATTACGTGCAGTGGTAGAAATTAAGAATAAATGTGGAGAATTTAGTCATCGTTCACTTTTTCAGAAATGGAAGATTATTAGATCTGCAGCGGTTTGGACCGAGACTATAGAGAATTGGACTGAATTGCACAATCCATTATCTGCTAATATGGCTTAGTCTGCCAACGTTGAAGTTCAATCAATAAGAATTCAATAGAATTTGACGTCCGGTTCCTCTCCACGAGGCAATGTAATGTTAGGGACGTCAATTTCCTGCCATTGTTGTGTCCCACCACCTGTGCTTGTGAGGGATTGTAATCATTGTGGTGAATAGATTTGAATTAATGCTTTTATTTAATGCTACTTTAGATAAGACAGTTGGATTTCGATTCTCTGGCTATAAGATGGGTGTACTGAGCGTGCTGGAGCCTTCTGAGTGCAGCAACATTCCACTGCAGATGAAACTTGTCTGTCAGGTAGATTTTTGTCTTGTTGAAACATTAATAGCAGTGTTGCTTGTAACTATTTTTAATTCTTGCAGAATTGACAGCATTTAGCAGGCATTTTCTAATGTTATTTGTAGCTCTTTAATATTTACATTTATATTTCCAATCTGAGATTCTGTCGATTGTTACTGGTCCTGTTGAATTACTGTATCATTGGAGAAAACGACATGAAGAATATGAGAGTGATATGAGCAGGTAAATTATTCTGTTGCCATCTAAAGTGCTGGATGCATCAATGTAGATCAACAATTTCTATTTTAGGATTGCAAAGAACATGAAATGAAATAGGCTTGTAATCGTTATTAAGATTACTAGCAATTCAGGTTGTATACTTGACTTAAGAACCTTCTTCAATCTTAGGATGACGTTAATGAATGAATGTATATTCATGGAATTGCAAAAAATTATGTAAATATTTTAAAAATTGGTTTATCATTTTATATAGCATGAAACTTCTTGTAAATCTGTAGTATGTTGACGCTCAAGGATTGAGCTGTGAAAGTTGTATGGAGCAGTACTCTGTATGTGCTCTACGATTGAGCTGTGAGTGTAGTATGGAGCATTGTACTCTCTGTAAGTGCTCTATGATTGAGCTCTGAGTGTTGTATGGAGCAGTACTCTGTAAGTGCTCTATGATTGAGCTGTGAGTGTTGTATGGAGCAGTACTCTGTAAGTGCTCTATGATCATTGCTCCTATGTTTGTTGTGTAGGAGCTGCAGACATTCCTGCAGAATTCCTCTAACCTCGCCTCATTCAACGCTGCTGACAGATCAGGCTACTGGCAGATGGCTACAGTTAGATACAGCTCTAGCTCCCGGGATCTAATGCTTACTGTAGTGCTACATCCTCAGAATTTAACCGCCGTATGCTATTATTGGTTGTACTTTTAAAATATTGTTTGTGTCTTTGTGTCGGATATGAGGTTTGTCTTTTAGTATAGTGAATGGGCATCATTGTTGGATGAGCAAAGTTTAGCATTAGCAGTTCACTACTAATATATACATCTATATTTCACCAAAAATATGGTAGCATAAGTACAATAAGTACACAATATAAAGCACAAAGTGACGTCATGTTCAACGAAATAGGGCAAAGAGATAAGGTATTCGAAACGAAAAGAACATGAAACATCACACACATATACTCGAAAAGCGTGCAATAAACAAATTAATTAAATTTGAGAAACTTATAGTCTTTTATTTTTTCAGTTATCGTGCATTAATTTTATGTTTTATTTAGTTTATTATTTTCAAAGTATACACGCAAATAATACTTCCAGTTTACTTTAGATAGATCCGTAACATTACGTCCAACACAGCAATTGTACTCAGACATTAGTTTGCATAATTCTTCATGTCTATAATTATAATCAATAATTTCACAGTAATGGTTACCCGTTGAACTTAGCTTAGATAAGAACTTCAATCGTCTTATTGCAATTTTTACTTCAGCTGGCAATTGACCCATGTAATATTGATTTTGAGCTATTATATTCTTATCTAATGTATGGAAAAGCTTAGAGTAGATTTGTGTATATGCATTTTCAATGCTGCGGATTTGTGACCTAGACAGTTCAACACTATCTAAGCCATATAGTAACATAGGTACGCATTGCGATTCAGTCAAAGAAATTATTGCCTCCGGTGAAGAGGTACAAATTCTTGAAAAAATAGCGTTGAGTGCTCGAAAGAATTTTTGTTTCCTATTTTGCAAGTTCAACTTGAAATGCTTAGCAGAAACCACAGACAAACCTAAATACATGACTTCGCTTACCCATTGTATAGGTGTATCATTTATTAAGATTTGTGAAACTTTAATGGAATGTCTAGGGCCAATACGAATACAAAATGTCTTATTACAATTTATCAATAAACCAATAGAACTAAATTCTTCATTGTATATGTCAGTAAGTTTCTGCAAGTCGTGAATTGAAATAGACAGTAAGACTAAGTCGTCTGCATACATTATAGAATTACAGCACAGACCTTTAATAAAACATTCTAATTTTGATTTCTCTAACTTTACTAATGCACTAAGAAAGCGATTAACTGGGAGTGCTGCCTCAAAATTATGAAAGATCGATTCTGTCTGTAACTGACTTTAATGAACTGATGATTTACACATGCAGTGTAAAAGAGATTATAAGAGTAGGGTGTAATGTATCTGAGCAATTTTATAGTTATATTATAAATATGTTTTACATTGTAACGGATAACTGCAATGTAGAAAGATCAGGAAAAATGTGTTGTTTATTAATGTTATACAGTAATACCTTTTAATAATGTTTATAATATTTGAGTAAATGATGACTTTGTGTTATAAATAGACATTAATTTTTTATGAGCCGACTGAGCATTAGTTTTTATCATTCAAGTAATTGTGTCCTGCAATTAAGATCCTACTGATGGTTTGTTTCTGACGTTGGCTTAGGTTGTGGAACTGGTTTTTACAATTGCGTTGTATAGTACTGTGCTTATGCATTCTACATATGTATATATTCTTATTTTATAGTTTAGTAGTCATATGGCAAGATTGTCATTCTTAAATTGTTGCGGCCTGTCTAGTACAATGTAATTACTTTTTTTAATTAAAGGTTTTTATGATGTGTAGTGTATGTTAACCATATTGAACTTGTAAGCATTACTTTCAATAAATCTAAACATGGAGAATATTCGAATGTTAAATTATAACAGTGTAGTTAATCAAATGACCTTGCTGTATAACAGGGGGAAATAGAGAAAGAGAAATTTGGATTACGTTGTCACTTCAAACATCTTCTATCGTCATCATCAGCTGATACACCATCAGACTTAACGTCAAGTTCTGATGCTGAACATCCACTGAGACTGGCCGCTTTGTTTCTACAACTGGAGTCTGATAGAAAGGAAATGTGAGTAGTATCTGATCAGTGTTTACATTGTTTGAGAATTGTCTTAAGTTCTGTGTATCCACTCGTGTCATCTTTAGTGCTTCACTCAGTGGCAGGCTCATATTCATATAACTATTTAACTCATATAACTACTTTATTATAACTTGATCCATATTCATAATTACAGTTGGATTTCAAGATCCCAAACTCTCTTGATCTACAAGTTACTTCCATCACAAATGATACGCTTATTGTAGTCTTTAGCTTAGAATATTCGTATTCTAAGGTGATGGCACTTTTTTCCTAAGCTTGCGTTTTGTCGCCTATCACAACATCCATAGTGAAAAATGGTTTTCTTCTATGCCCGAACAGTGGACATGGATGCCTTTACACCTTGATTGAGACACAGCTCATTTCATTACATTTGCTACACAGATTTGTGTTACATGTGCTAATAGCTTGCCCTCATTGGGTCTGTGGGCCTATGGTTAGATCTGATTTTATTTCCTGTTTGATTGATCACTGATCGTTCATCTATCAAATGGGGGTGGGGTGTCAAGTTTTATAGTTAATTTTATATTCTGCTCATTGTTCAATGGTTATTGACAAGTTGTTACAGTTATGGGTAATTTTATATTCTGCTCTATGTTATTTTCTGTAGGTTTTGAATTAGAGAAAACTGTGAAAGCTAGCGAACGCCAAAATTGATTTCCAAGTTTATATGTACATTCTGATCCTCTAAGCTGAATTTCTGGATATGTTGCTTCTGTTAATTATTTTAAATTTTCGGATTTAAAGTACAGTTGCTTTAAAGCAAAGAAAGTTTAACGTTTTGTATAAGATATCTTGTTGCCGTATTAGTTTGACTGTTTTTACCAATACTAATGCAACTGCAGTAAATTTCAGTCAATCAGTAGGCTACAGTATGATTAGTGGATATAGGTCTATGGTTTATGATTTTTTTCTAAAGCAGCAATATGGATAGCTAGAGTCAGTGTAAGGACTGCGGTATGTCTAGCTAAGCCAAAGGAATTCGATATTCGATTAAATGAGAAATCAAATTCATTGTTTTTTACATTCACCTAGTAATTTGTATGTTTTCTTTAGAAACGCCACACCAGTATACGAGCATTTGGCTGGAGCTGAGGTTTGTAGTTTACTCTTGATCAATATTTTCTTAATTCAAATTGTGTATTTTAAGTGTATATTTATATCTCTTTTGGATATTTGGAATAAGTTATATTGATTTTGTGTGCATGATAATGTTTAGCCGCTGTGAAATGTTTAGTATTTACAGTTTCTATTAAGACCAATGTAAATGTAGTCAAATGTAGGTGACGCAATATGTAAGAAATTTAAATCTTGTTGCTCAACTGATTTTAGTTTAACTTCTCATTTAGTAAATTCAAGATCTGCTATTTACTGCACTCATCTGCTTGCACAGATTATGAAAAGACACGCTGCTAAATACCGTACAATACATACGTTAATTCTTTATCTACTTACAAATTTTTCAGTTTATCGAAGAGAAGCTTCTCGACATGACCTTCAGAATTTCGCCAGCTGCCTTTTTTCAAGGTATTGCAAATATATTAAAGATATATTAATTCACTTTTTGCACTGTTCTTTAATTTATTCATAGTCTTTAGTTAATTAGTCGACACTAAGAATTGGCTGTTAGATATCATTCAGTGCTTGTTTCTGTCATGCATTATTTATAGTGATTCTCACAGGATTTACAAATTCCTTTTTTGTGCCTCATAAAATATATTAAAAGTGTTGTGCTAAAAAAGAGGTTGACCACAACTGAGGTGATTGAGAAGAACATGAAACTAGTGGATTGATTGATGATATTGTATGGGACAAAGAGGTTGGGAGAAGGTCTATTCATATCCCGGCCCTAGTTATCTTGACCCTAGTTAAACTGGGATTTAAGGTGATGGTAAAATATATCAAAAAGTGAATAAATAATGTGAAGCAAATAGTCTCTTCTCTTTAATCATATACTTATGAATGCAACTAAATAGTTGAGTTGGTAATGCTAAATAATAATAGTAATACTAATGTAATAGTTAATGCTTATTAGCTTAGATCGATTTAATTGTAATTTGCATTAAATTAAATGATTGACTAAATTATTTGTTTGATTGGTTGATTGATGAATGGAATGACTGAATTACTATTTTTTGAGTGATTGACTTATGAAATGAATGAAGGATTGATTTGATTGATTGATTGATGGATCTAGTGAACACTCAAGCAGCCGAAATCCTTTATTCTCGTATTGGAGACTGGTGTAGTGTGACGGATAAGACATTGCTATTGGATGTCTGCTGTGGGACTGGAACCATTGGTCTAACATTAGCCAAGGTCTCCACATCTACATTGTTATCAGCATCTTGCTTTCTCTGCTTCTTATCGATTTATGTAACCTGTCTTCTAGCTTCACATTTTAGATCAGAAAAGTTTGTAACCTGAGCCATTGATACAGTCAATAGCTCAGTGACGGGTATACTTATTTATTTACTGGTGTCCTTAGGTCTGTGCCAAATGTATTTTCAGTGGAAAATTTTGCTGAATTGAAAGCTTGAAAGCATGAATTTAGAAGAATTATTTTCTAGAATATAACTGTAATTTAGATAAAATAATTGTAATTTAGAATAATTATTTTATAGAAAATAACTGTGTTCAAGCAGCCCTAACCGTCTACAAATATGGTTTTCTTAATTTAGGACGAGAGTGGTGGGCATACAGAATGACAGCCCTTTGCAGACTAGTAGAGTAAGATTGCTTGACGGTCATTTGATGTGATTTAAAGATGAACTGTTTCCTCTGTATATTATAAATGGTAACATGTATAATTGTTGTAGCATCAAAGTATTATTGACAGTATCATTAATGAACTTTGATACAGGCTCTATCCTCTATCTAGTGCATCTCAGATATTTGACTTGTTTAGCGTGTATGTCTCATTGAGAACTGGATCATCTCTTAGTCTAGCCTGACTGTTACAGTGGTTGGTAGGTCAGTTGGTCAACCACGGTGAAGGTCGAATCGGCGTCTTGTAGGGAAGGTCTACGAGCTTCTGACCTTGACGTTAAACCGACTAATAAACTGTTTAAAAGGCATTGTTATAAAAGTTATTGCTGCGCTTAGAAGCCTTACGTTCTGCAAAGCAATGGAATTTACTGCTGAATTATTTGTATTTGTTGTAGAGAGTTAAACGTGTGATTGGTATTGAGATCTGCAGCCAAGCTATTCAAGACGCTAGAGTCAACGCTCAGATAAATGGTTAGTGCTGCTGCTCCTACACTGTGAAAGTTCTTACCTAGTGATCATTGTTGCAGGTTACTTCCTGCTTTAGATTATTGCCTTGTATAGACAATATTGTATTTCTGAAATAGGACTTGGAGTAAGACAGTATTTACGCTGAGGCGATGATGGAGGAAGCCACGGAAGACATTGAAGAAGGAATTTCCTGATATAGAATATTTCCTGCTTTGGATTATTTCTTATTATACATATTGTATAGATTATATCCTGCTGTAGACTATTTTCTTCTAGTGTCAATTTCCTGGTATAAATTACTTAATTTTCAATGCTATGGACTATTCTTAGTTGCTGCTGCTTCATATATACATGTAGATTATTTCTTGCTGCTGTGATTCGACATGTATGTGTGTTGGTATGGAGAACGCAGAATGCCTTTGTAGTTCGACATAATAATTCGTTAGAATGCAGCTGTGTTGTGGCATGTATAATGGTATTTTTGTAGGTATAGAGAACGCAGAATGCAGCTGTGTTATGAGATGTATAATTGTGTGTAGATATAGAGAATGCAGAGTCCCACTGTGTTATGACACGTGTAATTGTGTGTAGATATAGAGAACGCAGAGTTCCACTGTGTAATGACACGTGTAATTGTGTGTAGGTATAGAGAACGCAGAGTTCCATTGTGGTAAGGCAGAAGATCTCCTGCCAGCGCTCATGTACCAGATAGAAGCCAACGAAGATGTTGTTGTTGTTGTTGACCCTCCTCGTGCTGGCCTGCGTAAGAAAACTCTCGCTCAAATGTTTCGTTTCAAAATCTGTGTGTAATTGTTGAATTTATTTATGACACTCTGTTAACTGAATAAGTTTGTGAAAGAGTCTGTACAGATAGACAGTTAAAAAAAAGTTATAAGAAATAGAAAGAAAAGCTGGATAGGACATATTATAAGGAGGAATGGTTTGCTATAGGATGTAATAGAAAATGCAAGCGAAAAGCGTTAGAGGAAGACCAAGACATGGGATTAGAGATGATTTAATAACAAATTCATATTTAGAGATGAAAAAGATGGCTGAGGATAGAATTGGTTGGAAGATTTATATTCCGTGGACCCGCCGTTAGGCAGTTCACTAGAAGACTCCATTAACTAAGAATTCCTAAACCTATGTCTAAATTTTGTTTTGTTTGGGATAGGTCTTAAAGAATTGATCGGGGATGGTTTTGCTTGTATTTTGTTCCATGCTTCGTGTATTGTCTGAACCTGTCAGAAGAATCATAAAGATGTATTTATATACAGATCTCTGTAGACAAACAGGATAGACTATTTGATTGTTGTGAAAGATATTGACAGCGTCAAACGGGATCAAATCTGTTGAATAAATATTTACTTAAGAATTTACAGTATTTTATAGTTCGTTTCTACTTGCTGGGAACTTGAAATAAAGATGCGTATAAAATCTGTAGGATTAGTCATGGTTTTGTGAAGCAGATAACAAAATCGTAAATAGGAAATTGTGAGCTATTTTTTGTTATGCACCAAACTTTAAATTCTTTTTGTGCCACAAAGAAGTGTTCAGAAAAATATGAACTCACTCTCATTATGGTTATCTAACAAATGTATCACTAGAGACTACTTGTCTAGAATACTATTTTAGAAATCCAGTTGGTAAACTGAGGCAAGATATACTGACTAAAGGTACGATACTGACTATGACTATTACTCCTTGTCATATAAAAACAAACTGGCTTGATGAAAACAGAAACCGTCTAGTTAAAATACTTATTTCTGACGTTTCTTCATGCCAAGTGTTATTCTAGGGTGATAAAGAGAACTTAGAGTACTTGTAAAGTTTATTTTGGTATTGATTCATATTGAAGTACTACATTCTCTGCTTGTGATCTAGATGCTGATGTAATAAGAGCTATACGCAGAAGTTCATTTGTTAGGAGACTAGTCTACGTCTCGTGTAAACCCTCAGCAGCCACGCAGAATATCGTAGAGTATGTTGTCTTACTACAGCCTCCTGTTTTTGTTGTTGTTGCTGCTGTCTCTAAACATTTACATGTAAAAACACTGGTAAAGCTAATGTTAACGTCAGTTTCCTCACTCGAAAGCGATGTCAGTGACGGGCGAGCTCAGGATTTGAACCCCGCACATACTTATCCGCGGTCGAATACCTTACCGACATCGCCACTGGCTCCAGCCATGTAGTCTTTTATGCTTAAGCGCTAAAGAAGCTTCAAAGCTAAATAATCTTGGTGAAGTTAGTACTGTAATTGATTAATATAATACTGACTTAATCTCATAGATCCACCCAATTGACTGGGTGTGAAGTATGATGGTTAGATTAATGGTGTGATGCACTTCTTGTCATCTCCATGAGTTTAATTATAGCTTACTCAATTGTTTGATTCGTGCTTGGTAGACAGAGTAATTTGGTTAAATTAAATTAATCAAGACTTCATATATGTTAATTAATAGACTAGACCAATTGATCTTAGCCTCATTATGGATTTGTTTCTTGGTTACTCGGTTGTTTGATTCGTGCTTGGTAGATAGGGTATTTTGTTTTTATTAGTCCAATTCTTCTTACCTTTCGTTTAAATGTCTTTGCCATCTGATTGCTTGATTGATTGCCTTTATTTAACCCACCCGGCTTCTAATGAAATTGTTGATCATTTTCTAATGATTGAAATAATAATAATCCTGATTTATTTACTGAGTTGTTTAACTTTAAAATTGTACATTCTGTAACAATCAGTCAACTTAAAAGCGCAAAGACTTCGGAAGCCTTTATCACTAACCAAATGTCCTTTCTGAGGTTGGTTTGGATCTTAGTGCTTTGTCGCCTCTTACGACATATGCAGTCAATGGGTGGTCTATACTTCAGAAACCCGGACACAACATTTGTAAACCTAAACCTATTGATTGATTTTATTAAATGAGTGATTAATTAATTGCATGATTGATTGCTTAGTTTAACTCGCCAGGCGTCCAAGAGGGTACTGGGTCAACCTTTCAGACTGATGGAGGTCACGCCGGTGGATCTCTTTCCTCATACAGAACATTGTGAACTAGTCCTGCGTCTACAGAGACTTTAATACTTTCGCTGATATCGTTTAATTGTGATCTGCAATTAATTGTGAGCGTTAATTAATTTTCTCTCTTAGTGCACTGCCTACTGGCAAGTCCATGGTATATAGCGCCTCCACTCTTCTCTGTCTTCCGATTTCCTCTTCATGTCCGCATATGAGTGGATCTTTAAATCATCTAACATACCTAATCTCGGTCTGCCTCTGCCTCCACCCCCGTCAAATCTACCTTCCACGACCCCCACCAACAGACCCTCTCCCCTTAGAATGTGTCCTTTTTACTCTTTTTCCTATTTCTTAATACATTTCAACTGTCAATTTTTACTAACTCTTTCCAGAACTTCCTCATTTGTAACCTTTGAGTCCAGCTAATCCTCTCCATTCTTCTCCATATCCACAATTCCAATGCCTCCAGTTTCCTAATATCTTCCTTTCTTAAGCTCCATGCGTTAATTAATTATAGGTATAAAATATCGTCTAAATTTTGAGTTAATCTGTTTCTCCTCAGCAGAAGTGAATACTGGAAGGTTAGCCTAATTACGACATTGTTGGTTGGAGCTTAGATTCCTTTGTGGTATTCCTTGAATAGTTGATTTCTTTGTTTTAGGTTTGGATATATAGGCTAATAGCAGAATCACGACGCTGTATAGCGTAGAATAATAAAAATATAGGAATGAAAAACAAGGTTTACCCAAAAAAGAAGGTTTGCCGCTGACATCATATGGTTGACAAAAACTATTTGAATGGCGACCCTCTCCTACCGGGGTTTCGTTCTCTGAAGATCTGAATCTTCAAATTGTCACACACTTTATGAATGATAGACCATTCCAGTATCTCGCCTGTTGCCTATTTAAACGACTGGAACTGCAGCAATGTCATAACGTGTTTGCTTACCTTGCACTTCTGGGAATGGGAAAGTTATGTTTGGTCTCAAAATATACAGTTTTATCTGCTTTTTTCTTCCATTGTAATGTATATCGGACTGTAAAGTTTTTTCTCTCGTAAAACAGGATAATCCTTGAAGCTTACTCCAGTGACTGAAATGTAGACATCGTCGCACATGATAACCTCCGTCACTCTTTATGAACGTGAAAGAAGCAAACGCCACGCCTATCATATGCTTAACTCTGTTATCTGCTACTATCGTCAGCTATGTAGGTCCTAATTACTTATGAGAACAGAAAGAAGGAGAGCTTTATTGATCCATCATACATCCGGTGTTTTATTCTCTGATCGGCTATCTTTATTGATCCACAATCCATCTCGTTTTGTACACCATGATTGACTTGCACTATTACACCATCACACATTCGATTTTTTGCACTATGATTGACTACCTTTATTGATCCATCATATATCCGGTATTTTACACTTGTTAACTAGCTTTATTAATCCATCATACTTCCCGTGTTTTACACTAGGATTGAATGGCTTTATTGATCCATCAATGGACTATTATAGAGCTCATGGTTTTCACTGTTATTGACTAGCTTTATTGATCCCTCTTAAATCATAATATATGTGGTGTTTACATTCTGACTGGCTTTCAACGCAAAATCTAATCCATTGGCTGTTCGCAGTTTAACTAACTAGTTAACTAACTGTAAAATAGCACACATTGTAGTAAAATGATCTACTACGTGGGCATCTAACACCTTTAATAAAACATTAAAATAGTGCGGAAATTTATTCCATTTTACATATAACCAGCCCAGTGAATGCTTGAGATTTTACTCACAGATCAGTGCGGCCGAGAATCGACACCACGAGAGTTTAATTCGCCTCAGAATATGTCAAATTAAAGTTTCATTGCTTTATCTGACGCCTTGATCTAACCTAACCACTACAGTCTTGAGATAGGGCCTAATCACATCAGATGTACACTGAAGATCCACGTGTATCAAATTTGCCAGACTGAGTAAAATATTAATGGCGATAAAGAGAGATTCAAAAGGGGATCGAGAATAAAGGCCATCAACTTTTCGTTTTACGTTAAATTTCTTTTCATTGAGTAATATCAGTACGCCTATAAATATGAATAAATACAATGTTAAGCTAGATTGGGATGGTCAATTTCCAACTTACCAAAGCTGCACTGCCTATTTGCTACTTAGATTGACTTCTGCTTCGCAGTTCTAGATGTTACCATTCTTCGTGTCAGCAACTAACAATCTAACTAACACTAACATAACAAATTTCATTACTTTAACAAAGAAGATGTGAAGCTAGTAGACAAATGTAAATATTTACATGGCACAGTATCACCCAATAAATAGATCTTTATTTAACTAAAAATAACTCTTTTTAATTAATTGACGGCTAAATTTCGCTAATGAATTATTGGAATATCATGTGCAACAATGTTAAAGATCATAATTTTTATTGTTGTCAATATAAAAGTTATATATTAAATGTATTATAAAGTTTATGCTACTGGCGGCTCTCAATGTCAACATCCTGAAGGTCGTCTAAATATAGATTTCGGAGTGACGGATTCCGTTTACAACAAATCGTGTGACGTAAAATTTCATTTTTCCAACATATTGTAACCATTTGTAGTACGCATATTTGTTAATTTCTTACCTTTGAATGAAAGGCCTCACTGTGATTGAGAGAAATATTAAACCAACAAACAAAGTAGATAGAGATCTTTTAGTTTTTTACAATCATTTCCCTCATGGAATTTTTTGAAAGCTTGGTTAGGGGAAGCCTTGCTCATTTGGGAGTGTACGAGACTTTTAGCACGCAAATTGGTATTAAAGGGTTCACTTAGTGAAGAACTTGTCACACATACTGTTTATACGTGACAATCGAAACTGGTAGTCGTGAGTGATCGTTCGCCGATAGTTAACCGGTTAATGGTTATTCACAAAAAAGACAAAAATGCTACGACGAAATAAGTAAATATTAGCAAGTCTATTATGTTTGTTCTTTGTGGAGGTCATTAGTGAAATATATAAAGTTATTTTATCTACAAATTATTATATGTTGGGTATGCTCAAGAATGAATATATTTTGACTATAAATCTTCTATTGGTATTATATCGGTATTCATCAGAACTGTTACTGGGATTCACAGCAGATCACTTCAAAAATAGCTTTCAGGAATATTTAGCAGATATTGACTTGTTTCAGCTCTTACACCAATTTGCTTGCAGTTGGCAGCCAATACTGTTCTACTACACCCTTATATGTAATAGCATGAAGCAAACAAATCTACATTTTAGCAATGGTGAAAGATAAAGCACTTATATAGGCTACATTAAGGTATGGATGAGACAAAGCCTTTTGTTACTTCTAAGGGATTAACTCATTGATCGATGGCGTGTGAAAAGCAGCACGTCTGTAGTAATATGTACCTTGGACCTGCCACTTGATAGAGCACTAGAGAGAGAGAGAGAGAGAGATCTATTAATCATGTCTTTAACTACTGGTTAGTCAGGATATTTTTGGGATTTAAATTATTATTCTCAGAGATTATCAAGTACACCTCAAAGATTTCATCTGCTTCTGCTAGTTTCCAATCATAATATTAAGTGGACTGCCTTTATTTTACCCTTAGACCTTGAATCATAAATCAATTTGCAGTTTTTTTAAACTTCCACGACACACTGAAATTCATATCTCCATGCAGACGTAGTTAGAGTAATATTCAAAATGTCTTTTATTAGAGTTGCAAAAAAGAGTGAAATAGTAGACTTAGTTCATCTAGAATATCTCTCTAATTTGAGCGTAAATGCCGTAATGTACTGTATGCACTTTAACCCATAATTTTTCAACTAGACTTTTACACTCAAGTCCTGTACATTTTTGGCCATAATTATGAACAAGTTAATAAGGAACAGCTTAGCGGTCAAGTGTTGCGCCTTTAATTACCCTGATGATTGGAAGAATTTGAAGGCAAACTGAAATACATCTACTAATGGCACAATTACACTGTGGATTTTTCTACTGTATTTTAAAGGATTAAGATCTTCAAGATATGATGTATTGAATGAAGTAAAGACAATAAATGAGGTATATTTAACGTTATCTTCTTCAACTAATGTTAACAGCAACATTAAAATGACACATCAAAACGGCATATTGTAATGACCCATCTTGGATGTGTCGTTAAATTTATTTTGTATTTGATGTATTTCTTGTTTATTGATTGTATTATTTTGTGTTTTTGGAATTAAGAGGTATGATATGGTATGGGACAGAGAGGATTGGATTAGGTCTATTCGCATCTCGACCCTAGTTACACTAATTTTAATTTTAAGGAATTTTAGCGAAGATGATGATGATGATGTATTAGAAGGAAAATAAAAGACAGGACAGAGCGGAGGATATATCATGGACCTGTCAATAGGCAGTATACTAGGAGAGAGAGAGAGAAATGTTCATAATGTACACGTGTATTAGATATGTATAAATGTGCTATGTCTCTGATTAATGTCTGCATATTATTTGTTTCAGCCCAGCGGATATACCACAAACATTTTGTAATTCATTAAATGAATTGCGCCTAGAGATGGAGAGAAATGGCATTGAATTAGAAGACGAAGCCAGTGACTGTGGTATTGTAATTAATCTGCCTGCCAGTGAATCAGATCAATCTGTCAAATTTTCGCTTTCACTCAGTGACTGTGGTGAAAGTTCAAAAGCTTCAAGTTTCTGTGAGGAGAACGTTCTTTCAAGTGTCAACCTCACAGATGCCGATGCCGATCACTGCTCGGAAAGTAATTCACCCAGTGATTCAGCGAACTGTTCACCCACAGACGAAGAACAAGCAGCAGCAGAGGCTAAGAAGAAAGAATTTCGATTGAGTAAACTTCTAGCTATATCAACTGACGAGAAAATAGAACGGAGACTTGCGGCAGAGGCTTCACTTGAGAAACCGGAGACGAATGCTTCAAGCGATAGTGATACTAAAACTGCATCTACTAAGGGAATCTTTGATGAGACACATGAGTTTGAATACCTTGCTTCAGAGCCAGTCAGACGAAGTACTTCCCTTAAAACAAGCAAGTCATCCGGATCAACTTCAGTTCAGAAGAAAGTCGTACGGTTCGCTGATGCCATGGGTTTGGATCTTGAATCTGTACGTCATATAATGGGTCAAGATGAACCGCCAATTGTGCCGATGTCAGCGATCAAAGACTTGAATCTCACGGAGACTTGGGGTAGTCCAGCGATTGGTGGATATGGATCCAACGACAGCGTCATATCGTCCTCATCAGCTCTCACTGAGGTTCATCGGCTCTGCTGCTGCTTCGCTCAACCCGGTTACTCTCCGGAATTCTTTCAACGGGTTCTAGAACGAAATGTCTTATTGGAGATGGCCGAAGCCGATGACGCCAATAAAGTAATCCGTGGTGTTGTAGCTGTAGCGAATCTTGCATTTGATAAAACGGTAACTGTTCGATGGACTCAGAACGGGTGGTTTTCCTATGAGGATGTTGCGGCCACATGGGTTAATTCTTGCAATGGTGGAACTGTGGACAGGTTTGAGTTCAAGGTACAGCTGCCGCCATATTTTGGCATTGGTTGTCGGTTGGAATTTTCTATACTTTATGTATCAGCAGGGGAAACATTTTGGGACAGTAATTTTGGTGCCAACTATCGTATTGAGTGTTATCTGGGAACCGAAGTGAAGTGGGCTGTGGGGGTTGGTTTCAATGACATGTTTGATAATGATCCTTTCTATTAAAAGTAGTTCTAGTCCATTTAATGTGAATTAGGAAAAGTTTAACAGATTTATAATCATTGTTTTGTTTATTGTGAAGTCAGTTAACACCCTGTTGTGAATATTTGCTTATAGTATGGGTTTTAAAATTGTAAAGAGCTATTTTAGTTGAAGATTATTTGTCTATCAATTTCAGGCTCTAGAATAACAAAATTCAGTCTTTAAAAGTCTAGCTAAATTTATGTTTTAAAGTAAGAAATATATTTATCAAATAGAGTGTATTATAATACCGGCAAGGAAGGGACTTTTTCATTCTAAGGAATGAAAATTTCATAATACCAAAATAAACATCCTCTTGGCAGTTAGTGGTTTGTCGGGTCCACAAAGATTAATGATATATCTAAATAGCTGTAAATTTGCAGAGTTTGTAACTTTTTGAGAGATCAATGACATATCTGAATAGCCCTAAAAGGTTACGGTACTAACATGTGTGGGACACAACAATCAACTGTAATAAAATTCACGACATATTCTCGAAGATCAGTTCTTGTCATGACTCTGCCGTATAGAGATTGTCGTTATATATTTTTAAAATATGAGTTTGCTATTTTTCAAATTAATTACCAGGCGCCTCTCGAACAATTCAATGGCTTTGAACTTGAATTTAAAGTGTCGCCTTCTTTCTCCCTTATTATGAGAATTGTTGTATCATGAATCTGATTCTTTCTTTACTGTCATATTTGTAAATTTTCCTGCAACAGCGATGATGGATATGACAGGATCTTTTTTGATAAAAGATTGTATCTGTCTTATGGGAAACATATTAAGTTTTGCGATTTGTAATTCTCTAATATTATTAGGGTATATATTTGCTTGTTAAATTTATTAAAACTTTTTTGTGTTTTATAACTGAAGGTGTAACAGTTGTTTTAATAAACTAACAGCTTAAATCTGTAACAGATCTGTACATAATTAATGTGATGGTTTATTTTTCCACAGTGCCTGTTGTATAAACAATCACATTAAGTACAGATCTGCTACAGATTTAGGTGCTTGTTTATCAATACAAATGCTACACTTTCAGTTATAAAATACATGTTAGTTGTTACTAATTTTTCAGAGCATCACTGTTATGTAGTGAGTAATGGAGATAGAGATTATGCTTTTTATTCAAATGTTAGCTGTATAGTTATCACATTTTAGTACATTTTATCCTTAAATGGACAGTTATGTAATTTGTTGATTTCAACTTTTCTGATTGCCTGTATAAAGTTTCTGTAAAAGCCCATTCATCATTTTTTATAGGTTCCTTTCCTGCATTCTTCAAATAATTAATTGGTTTCTTAAATTGTATTTAGTAATTGGTGTATCTTAAAATAAATCTTTCACATTTGATTGACATTAGTGCTTGAATTTATCGCGACCAATAATGATGATAATTCTAATAATTAATATAAAATAATAAGCCTACTAATAATTATTGAAATATTTATTTACGAACGACAGAAAATGTGTGATAAAATTTGTAACAATGTCTCATGATATCAGAGGTTCAAATTTTAATTCAACTCCTCAAATGCTCTAATATATAAACTAAATGATTAACCGTGAATCTGTTTCCCTGAGTTTTAAATCCTGATGTAATATGAGACCACACTGATAAATTAGTCTGTAGTTAAGCTGTATTTTAGTTTCTTTCGAGAGTAACAGGAAGCTGCTTGTAGTAAGAAATATGTGTTATAAATCTGTCATTTTACAAAACTCTTGCAAAGAAAGTAAAACAAAGATAGTGAAAAATACACCATTTTACTAAGATGTATGCTAAAGGGTTCACATAAAGCTAAATCTGCTTTTATGATCAATAGATTATGTACTTTTTATGTCTGTAAGTTCTGATGATAATGACTGTGATAATTGTAACATTTTATCTTTTCCTTTACTAGTAAGGACTAGTAAAGATTATGCTAGTCTTGATTACAGAACAATTAATTTTCAAATAATGATTAGAATTATTAAAATTGTTTTTGTTCAAATCATCGTATTAAGTGTGTATACAGTGTATAGTGTAGGCTATATACGTGTAGTGTGTGTGTGTGTGTATACGTATATGGGCCTCTACATATGTGTATATATACATGTATCTATATCTTTGAATGTCAAAATTGATTTTGAAAGGGTTGACTAATCTCATAATGTCTTTTATTGTACTGTCAAAGAGTTCTCTTATGTAACGTCACTGTTGTTGCACTGATATCACTTTTGATACACATGACTGAACCGTTATTTATATAGTAATTGTTATTGTATTTTGTTACAACTATGGATGTATACTCGGCAGAGCATGTGCCTCAGAATAGTGAGACTTGAATTAACGTCTAAGATTATTCAGCAGATGTTTTAACTACTGGAAATTGAAAGTTTAGCTATGATTCTGCATTGTTCTCTAGCAGCTATAGTGATATTCGTATTATTCATCGAGTGATACAGTTTAAAAAGTAAAGTAGCAAAAATACAAGCAAGACAATGTTATAAACTTCTGCTTTTAGTTATATGTGTGATACTATTATGTGTTAATAATTTACCAAAGTATAAATATTTGTAATTGGATCATCAGTTGCTAGTTGTAGCTTTCATTTGTTTTTAGATGGAAAAATACTGAATCTTGCCAATAAACTTCTTTACTTTCCATTTGCTAAATTTTCTTGGTATTTAAAATTTATTCATTTCTTTATGTGTTGCCGGCTGCAGCTGAATAGTGCAGTTCAAATGGAGTTTTGCTTATGATATGCTGATGCAAGCAAAAATTTATAGGCTGATATAAAGCAGTTCAGGTATACGATGTTATACATTAATTTATGTAATGAAAAGTTAATACAGTGATCAGCCGATGTAGTTATAAATTGATACAGTGCTAAAGTGATAACAATTTACAATGATTTAGTTTACCTGATACGCTGATATCCTGATAGTTAATACAATGAGACAGGTGATGTGTATAGATATTGATGACAGGTGATGTGTATAGATATTGATGACAGGTGATATGTGGAGATATTGATTACAGGTGATGTGTGGAGATATTGATGACTGGTGACGTATGGAGATATTGTTGACTGGTGATGTATGGAGATATTGATGACTGGTGATGTATGGAGATATTGATGACTGGTGATGTATGGAGATATTGATGACAAGTGATATGTGGGGGGTATTGATGACAGGTGATGCATTGTATAGAGTGATAGCTTGAATCAGTGGTAAGTTGATATAATGATACTCATGACAAATTTGATTGAGTTTGCAATTATAATTATTTTTAATGAGAAAATTGTGGTGCTATACTTGTGTATCGATTACTGAACTTAATTTTGACATATTAATCATAATTTTAAATATCTGATTTCTGATGGTTCGTTTGTTTGTTAGCTGTTTGTCTTTTGCTACCAGAGGTCCCTCATTCGTACTTAACTATGGGTAGGTCAGATCACAGCTGTCAAAGAGTTACTCTACTTAACATTAGTATGAGAAGATCAGAAAGCTCGTCTAATTGTGAATAACTTCATGTGTTCTTGTCATCTACAAGCTATTCATTACAGCAGCTTCATTTGCGTAATTCTTGCCCGTGTTACATTTCTCTAACAGAGAAGTGGAAGGATTGACTGTACATTATATTGAATATTATAATGATTGAATAACGATTTATATTAATTGCATGTACATGGATCACACTTTAGATGGAGTTGTAATTTTGGTAATTTTAAAGACAATATTTCACTTGAAGGTTCGACTCCTTCCGGAGTATTTTAACGCTTAATGACTCGCTTGTGCAATTGTTTGAAGAGTACTTTTATC
Source organism: Enchytraeus crypticus (assembly GCA_905160935.1). Taxonomy (NCBI): domain Eukaryota; kingdom Metazoa; phylum Annelida; class Clitellata; order Enchytraeida; family Enchytraeidae; genus Enchytraeus; species Enchytraeus crypticus. The sequence goes on along the minus strand of CAJHZI010000421.1, from coordinate 831,701 downwards.
TCTGTCTGAATAGAGAGGGTTTAATATGCTGGTCAGTTTGAGAGATGCTCTCCTTGTGATAGAATGATCATGACAACGACAAGCTAATAACTTCAATAATTATCTGATGATTTGTTAACATCTGCACATTTGTGATCTTTTATCAACCTCAATGTTTATCAGTTGTTTATCAATGTTTAACAATGTTTATCAATCAACCTCAGTGTCTGACGTTGTCATTGAGAGAGGCAACTGAAGGTAAATACTCACAATATGTTATATTGTCCTTACCGTCCAACCCTGTTCATAACTCTTTTGTTTTCATTTATATGCATCATTTTATGATTATGTGCTTACTATTCAATAGTTTTTGTTTATGAAATTTGTTCTGAGCGACAGTTAAAGCAAAACAACTAATAATTGTATTAATCATTTTAATAATAATGATATAATATAAAGGTTTTTATGCCCGTTTCTTCGTGCAAGGATGATGTTTGGGACGTCTTTTGATCCTTGATATCATTTGACTACCCTGATACGGAGAATTGTATAGTTGGGCTCTGCAGCTGACTTGCATGTAAACAGGTGGACGCTAGTTCGAATCGCGCCTAGATCGTATCTGATAATATTCGTATTCTTTGAGCATCATTGATAACCTAGCTTGACCAGCTTTATGATCTTTCGAAGCTTGGTTAGGCTGAGCTCAGCTTAACCAAGGATCTGCAAAGACCAAGTCTTCTTCTGAGAAGCTGTTAAGATTCCTATTTCCTCTTTTAACTTTGTTAGGTCTAAGAGAGGAGAGGAGCTTCTACAGATACTTAGAGGAAGACTTGTATATATATATATATATATATATATATATATATATATATATACTTGTATATATATATATACATATATATATATAATATATATGTGCAAGTATAAATACAAGTATGTATATATATATATATATATATATATATATATATATATATAATATTATATAGATATATATAGATATAAGTAATGGATGGTTATAATATAAGTGGGCTGTGCTCTATGACGGACAACTATTATCTAAATGAGAGATATTCTGTCGTCTCATTCTTTGGTACCAGGTATGATAGAGGAAGAAAACTGTACAGCTCTTTTGTTCATTCTTACTCTATAAGAATGTTCATTCTTACTCACTGGCTGGAGCCAGTGGCGAAGTCGGTAAAACACTCGACCGTGGATCAGTATGTGCGGGTTCAAATTCTGGTCTCACCCGTCACTGACGTCGCTTTCGATTGAAGATACTGACTTTAACCTGAGCGTTACCAGCGTTATAGATGCTCTTATATAATCCTATATATTGTGCGTTTATAAGTCTGGTGTTTAAGTTTAAATTCTGTTCATAGTCTGCAATACAAGAAACTATTGCAGAAAGTTATGAAACAGTGGCCTACTATTTAAAATTTTGTGATTTGTAAATATGTATCATTTCGTACATTATTCTGTTACACATATTAGCCTGAAATTCATTTGATCTAGACTACTGAGCGTATTTAGGTATCAATAATTTGCTGATGTATTTTGTGTAGAGTTATGGATCTAATGAACTGCTGAACCATCTGCCCTTGTTGTAAATTCTGAATCACGTTTAAAGAAAATATATTTGTTGGAGGTTCATGTTTTGTGCCAAAGACTTCGTTATCTTCAGATATGGTTATTGTATATACTCTGTTGTAAATATTTTTGTATTGTAATATAAAATGTCACAATTTGTAAATAAGCCTAATTCTTTTTTTCATGTCTGCTTTATTTATTTATCTTCTACAATTGCGTGTACAAAAACTATTTACATGTACTTGATTACACGTTATACAATATTATAATAGGGGTTTAACTGTGCTAAAGGTAATCATGTAAGCAACGCTGTATACGAATGTGTCCAGTTGCGCTAGTAGAGTTAATTGTTATGAATTGTTCACTTGTTGTACATACTCTAAATTATAAGCATTTATTAAATACTCGACTGCGCACTCTTGAGTTTCTAATTCACAATTATTCTACCCCATTCTGCGTAAGTCCTGTCTTACAATTGTGATACCCTGCTCTGAGCTCTCCCTGTCATACAATTGTTCTATCCTATTCTATGCTGAAAACATTATTAACAATTGTCGAGATATTTAAACTGTTTATAGAAGTATTCAATTTTTTACTTACCCTGTATATAAAAAGAGTAAAAAGAAGTGAACACACATTATAGTGAAATGATCAACTATGTTGATATCTATCTCTTTTAATACCACGTGTTTCAACCTATAGGCAATATAGTTCATTTTCAGTATAACCAGTCCAGTGAATGTCCGAGATTTTACTCTCAGATCAGCGCGGCTGGGAAACGAATCCACGAGGGTTCAATTCACCTCGGGATCTATCATTTAAAACTTCATGACGTTACCCCTACGCTAATAGGACACAAGTCTACATTTAAAAGAATCTTTAGATATCCCTATGGGCCTACCCTTTCATGGCATCAATTTAGCATACTAAGTTAGCTATGTGTGAGAGGTTTGATTGCAATGGCATTTACTTTCATTGATCCGGGCATGCAATACTATACAACAACTTATTTAGAATGCTACTATGGTCCATGACAACCTTGAGCACTATGGTACCAAATCCAATGCGATGAGCAAGAGTGTGGGGTCTAAAAACGGTGCAAGCCAATTAAAATCCGGTAATTCAGTACGATGAAGGGTTCTAGTGGAATGAAGGTTTACGTGTTGGTCTCAGTTCCTGTGCAATGGTTGAAGGAGAGGTCAGGGAGAAAAGCCTTCGACAACCTATGAAATTGTCCGCACAGAAGGAAAAATTATCAGGAGAAGATGAGGGGTGCGCAAGATGGAAGGAAGAGTAACTTAATGATGGATGTTGACGACTTCCAACCACAAATCAGTATCTGCGGGGTTCAAATCCTGGGCTCGCATTCACTGATATCGCTTTCGAGAGATGAAACTGAAGGCTTTATATTGTTTGTCAATATTACAATTATAACTAGGTCAAATCCGAAGGTTCCGGCCGGATTTGTGTTTGAAATCCAGATCTGAGGAGCAGTGTGCTGGAAGGAGCGCTTGGAGAGCTTGCTACGAGATCGAGCACTAGGTCGCTCTAGAGTAATTAACTTAGAGGACCTAGTAGATGACTGCAAAAAGGAAGGCCTCTCTCACTTGTAATAGGTGGGACATATAATATTTGCCCGGGGTGATAATAGACTTTTATGTCAGAGAAGTTGCCTAATAAACAATGCGTTCTCAGACTTTGAGTCAACGCAAGCACTTCAGGAGAGGAGTCACGTGCGACTGGTTAGAGCGCCGGAAGACTGCACGTGCAAGGGAATTCTGGAGGAACTGTAATCTGTCGATCTCACAGCTTGGGAGATTCAGAAACAAGGAGTTACAGTAATAAAGTTCGGATTGCACGAGAGCAGCACCGATAGTAGAAGCGGTCTCAAGGGAAAGATAGGGTCGTATACCACGCAGATCTCTGATGTGGAAGATGCAAGCCTGTGAAGTTTTGGTGATGTGATCGTGAAATGTGAGATACTGGTCGAGGATGACACCCAGGCTCTTGACAGAAGAAACTGGTGTGATGGTAAGAAGTGAGTGAGAGAGAGAGAGAGAGAGATAGAGAGAGAGAGAGCTAGAGAGGAAAGCCTCGTTGAGTAATAATTGTTGAGGTGTCCTAAAGAGCACAAACTCAATCTTGGATGGATTGAGCGCTAAGAAATTGGCAGACATCGATGAAGATATCGACAGGAAGGATTGCTGTGGCGTGCTTTGGCATCGGGATAGGAGTGGGAGGGGGATGAAGCATGTGTATACCTGAGTGTCGTCAGCTAATAGTTGATGATAGAGTGAATGAGAAGAAGCCACTACTCTACATTATGCATGTACGTATATCAACTTGACTAAAAATGGCCCAACTGGGTCAGAAAAATCTCGGAAAACATCTACATCGAAAGATCCAATATAGTCGTAATTTTCATGTCATAATTATCATATTGTAAAATAAAACCTTACAAATCTTGATCCACCAAAAAACATACCAACATCTACTTTAGTCAAAGATTTTTCTTTGTTCTATGACTGTAGTATAGCAAACACGCATTATAATGAAATGATCAACAATGTTTAAATGTATCACTTTTATAATTAACTATGTTAGACAATTTAGTCCATTTTACGTATAACCAGTCCAGTAGATGTCCGATATTTTGATCAGCGCGGCTGGGATTCGAACCCAGCAGAGTTCATTTCACCTTAGGATATGTCATTTAAAACTTCACGACGTTAATCATACGCAATTGAGACATTCTAATAGTGAATAGCCACCACACAGATTTGACACAAACGCAACAGGTATATCATGCGCTCCAAAAACTCAAACGTAATTAATCTACTCTAATTCGTTGACAAATTAGAATCGCTAGCCGAGAGAAATTTCTATGTTTAGTCGAAAAGCTTTGTTTACAGTTGCCGGTTGTAGAAGAATTTATCAATCAGTAAAATGGTGAGAAGTATCAATATTTTTGTTAATTTATTGACCGACTGATCTATTTTGTAAAGGCACAACTTAGTTATAATTGTTTTTAACACTCAGACTGTCTTGTGTATCTGCATTTTATCTTATAACGCTATAAATTAAAGTTTTTGAGAATGTCGCCTAATATCGCTCATATGACTATGCATTCTGAAACCTAATTTTTAAATAGATTTTTTTGCATCGGTACTTCATATCGTAACGTTGTGTCAGTTTTCGTATTTAATAGATAAGTTTATTCTCGTGCAGGTTTCCTAGTTTGTATACTGTTATACTGAAGTATGACGTTTAAACGGTTAGGAAATGATTCTTTGTACAGATGTAACTCAGTTAATTATAGATTTAATTTGATCAACTTGAATGGGATGGGTTAAATTGTGGATATAGATTCATGCAAATCGATTGCTTGCATTTGCTTCAATCCGCTGTAACACTGAGGATGGCTAAGGCAATCAAGGGATCTGGTGTTATTTGGTGCTCATTTCTAGAAATGTAACACTACTCAAATTCTAGAATACCTGACCAATGATTGTACAGAAATGACAACAATATAAACTCAAGTAAATTTAGCTTTGCATTCTTTATGATCGATGTTATCATGTATGACAGTAATGTTATGAAAGAAACTGTATTCATTATTTGTTATTTTCTGTTTGGCATTTCTGCCAATTCACTAAGCTGCATTTTGGAAAATTAGTTCTGCCAAATTTAAATACACAGCCAAAGTGTCACTTTAACTGGGTGTCTGTAGTGTCGGTAATGCTAATAGATAGGAGTGTTCTTTAACAGGCTCAGCTAATATTTCCAAGAGTCAGCAAATCTTGTGATATTCTTTAAAACCAAAACCCGATTTTCTGATGTCAAGAACTTTGAGACATTGATTTTACTAATGTTGTTATTGTTAATTATTACTATATTTATTTTTGGCTATTAAATAAATTATAAAAATTGAAATTATATTTATTTTTAGTCTCGTCGATATGATTCTAGGACGACTATTTTCTCCCCTGAAGGTAATTATTAAATGTATTTAAATTTATACATATTTAGTTTGTAATGTATAATTTGTAATTATCATTTAAAATAGTAATTAATATTCTGATGTACTAAGTGAGTTTTCACCTAGAAAAGGTGATTATAACAAACTGATTTCATTGTAATGACATGACTATTATTATTTGGTCTATTGTTTGTTGCAGTTGCATTCGTTACAAAATTCTAAGTACTTCTAAAATTGCACAGTCTTGCTACGAAGATTTGTAGTTGAACGAAATTTCTGCAACTATTTTATAAAATACTTTTGTTCATTTGATTCTGTACTGAACATATAATTTAGTAGAATTTGCTAATACTAACTATTACATTAAAATGACTTACTAAAATGTTAAGGAGTTTCGATATATATTTAGAGAATATACTATCTGTGTTTGTAATATAAATAAACACCTGATACGTTCTAGAGTTACTTGGGAAGCACTTTTAAAGTTAGCAATTTTAGTAAGTATTATTTATTCTCGTTGATTTTGGAGAACACTGCCTAAGGGATTTAGGAAATATAATAACATAACAACGGCTCACTGGGTCAGAAAGCACAGATGCTTGTTTAAGGCCCATTTCCACCTTCCCCTTCATGGTTATTAGTAATCGTTGCCTTATAATGGCACATCATTTGCATTCGGCGCGGATTTAAGAATAACTTTCCATAACCCTGAGATTTTTTCTTTCCTAAGCTGTCAACACTCGGTCTTCCAAGGTGGTCACCTACAAAGTTCTAACCAAGATCGATGTAGCTTGACTTTGATAATTGACGCTTAACTTAATCAAGTGCGCTTAAACCCGCCGTCTAATGGGATAACCACCGTTGGTTGTATCATTGGATGGGACTAACTAATGGTTAAGTAGAGAAATAGCTGAGTTTCTTTCTTTCCTTGTAATGTGTGTGATTTCAGACACAGATACTGTAATGTGTGCTGATCAAAAGTAATCATTCAAGGGGTGTACCGCATTCCGACACTTTTTGCAAATTCGATTCCAGCAAATTTTTCCTAATTCGGCCGGATTTTTTACCGGATCATATAAAAAGTAATAAATTGATATTTCAAAATTTACTGAAAATTTGCCTCAAAGAAGAAGAACGTAAGACTTGATGATGCTGACTATTTGATTAAGCATGCACTAAGAACCTAGTTGATATCGTAATGGTGATACTTTGAGAGAGTATATATTGATAACGAAGTTAATGATTCAATGATTATTAGATTGAGGCAGTTAATGACTTCATGACCGTGTCTTGATTAAGCATATACTGATATCCTAATTAATTAAATGACTTAATAATGATGACTGATTGAGCATAAATTGATAACCTAGTTAATGATTAACAAAGATGAATAGATTGAGCATATATTGATAACCTAGTTTATTATTCAATGATGATGATTTTATTGAGCCTATTAATGACCATGATGTTTGAACAACTTGATTGAACATACGCTTATAATCTAGTGAATGATTCAACGATAATAATTGATTGAGCAAGCGTTGATGACTTAGTTAATAACTTAATGATGGATGTTGACGACTTCCAACCGCAAATCAGTATCTGCAGGGTTCAAATCCTGGGCTCACATTCACTGATATTGCTTTCGAGAGATGAAACTGAAGTAAACATTGGCTTTATATTGTTTTTCAATATTACAATTATAACTAGGTCAAATCCGAAGGTTCCGGCCGGATTTGTGTTTGAAATCCAGTTCCAGCGGATTTGAAAAAATCAAATACGGTACACCCCTAAATCATTCACAAGTGATTTAAAGGTCCATCGAATTATTTTATTAATGTACAGGGTAATATTATTTATAAACTCAACAGGACGCCTGTATCAGGTGGAGTATGCTATGGAGGCTATAGGACATGCTGGAACGTGTCTGGGGATCCTGTCTAATGATGGGGTGGTCATTGCTGCGGAGAAACGTAACACCAACAAACTGCTCGATGAGGTGGCTTTCTCTGAGAAAATCTATAAACTTCACGAGTTAGTATTTGCCTGTTATGCGTCCTTTTTCGGTATTTGTGTGGTATGCGTTATAATTCAGTATTTGCCTGTTTTGCACTATTTTTTGTATATATCTTTCAGGATTTGCTACTAAACTAACGCGATGTACTGAACGTTATCAATTGTCAGTAAATCTAAACTTCATTTTACTTAGCCTTATTGCATAAACTGATAACATTAATATATGTGACACCTCTGTAATGCTTATTTATTTGTATCATGCACATTTGACTGAATACGTATAAAACAGGATTGACGTCAGAGAAATCGCGACGAGAAATTATTAATAGTATTAATATGAAATGTATGGATGAAATTCAAGAAGTGTGACAGAACGTTTGTGAAACGTGAGGCATTGTTTTGTTGACACAGCGACATGGCGTGCAGTGTAGCCGGTATCACGTCTGATGCCAACGTGCTGACCAATCAGCTGCGACTGTTTGCTCAGCGTCATCAGCTCTCGTACGGTGAACCAATGCCCTGTGAGCAGCTCGTCGCTACTCTCTGTGACATCAAACAGGCCTACACTCAGTTTGGAGGTAAGAGTGGATGAGTCTACAATTTTACTGATGGTATTTTATAAAATGAACCAGGAGCTTGGTCAGTTATTTGTCAGTCTGCTCTTCTGTAGGTGCTGGGTTCAAATTCAATGCTCGTCCTGGAACTGACTTTCCAGTCGGGAGCCGAGTTAAACTAGACTTTATCTTTAATGCTATTTACACTACATTATGAAATCAAGCAATTCAGTACTCTAATAGTGTACATAAAATCGTAGTTACTTAAACTTACGTAGTATTAATAGCACTTAATGCTCTTTTATATTTTCTACATGGTATTTTATTGTATTAAATTTCTTGACTTAAATTCATTTGGTATACAGTATAATAAAATTGGACACTAAAATGTAATATATACTGAGATTTAGATACTGGTTTTTGATCTCTATACTACATTTTTTCTAATATCTGTTCATAGTAAAACGTCAAACAATATATTAATTGTACAAATTACATCAATAATTCACGGGAGCTAAAACTGCCTACGTTTTGCTATATTGTTAAAGTGCTACACATAAATTAATGCAACTGTGTAGCCAACATATGTGTTTTACATGTTTAGTCAGTATTTGCTGCATTTTTATCAGTATAGCGCTAGGTAAGCCTCACTGTTGACACAGTTAGTAGCTTCACCGCATGATTGGTCTCAGCTTTACTGATCTATTCGTTAGTCTGAGGAAAATAATGGAGAGGGGATACGGCGCAGCAGTTAGAGAACAAGTGGTTTTGATTCAAAGCCTAGGTCAGTGACAAAAATGATGGATATCACCTTGGGTCCATGGAAGGCCAATCAGGTATCTGAGCGTGCTGCCATTGGCGTTATCAATAGCAAAGATATGATCAACTATGGAGAGGATGGCTGAGTCTGCCAGAATCTATACAACTGTCTAAATGTGTTTCAAAACCAGCATGCAAAGTGTTTTTTACCTCAGTACTGTTACGCTGTAGTGCTGTTATTTAACAGGCAAGCGCCCGTTTGGTGTGTCGCTGCTGTACATGGGCTGGGACTCCCATCACGGCTATCAGCTCTATCAGAGTGATCCCAGCGGCAACTATGGAGGCTGGAAAGCCACCTGCATCGGAAATAACAGCTCTGTTAGTAGAGCTCTTTACCGCTGCATTCGTTTCTTTGTAGTGTATGTGATTATATCTCTCTCTCTCCCTCTGTATTGTTCTGCCAAGTGGAAGGTCCAAGGAAGATATTCATACTAAGAGTGTTTTCACGCTTCATCCAAGCGGTGTATGGATCAACAAGTTAATCCCTTCACAAGGGCTTTGTCCTATCCATATCTTCATGTGATGCTATGTTATGTTACTATATGTATATTCTTTATTTCACAGAAGTATATAATTGTTAAACACAACAGAAATTAACACAAACATATGCCAAATAATATACAACTTAAGAATTTTCAAATGCATGAAACAATGCAATATGACTTTCAGTAAGGAGAACTCATTTGCAAATACATGAAACAGCAGCTTCACTACTAATATTTATAACAACTGATAAGTGATAAGATAAATTGTTAAAATTGTTAATAGTTCTTAACTAATGCACATGTTTATAATTAACGTTGCTGAATTAAAAAATATCAATATATAAGAAAGAATATAAATTACACCTCTCTATGGCGAAGCATATATAATTCTTCATTCAGATGTAGTTTACTATTTTCTGACATTGCTTTTAAGGTGTAGCTAAACTATTATTTTTATCTTTATTGACAGTACTTTGCCAAATCATTAAAATGAAGAAAAGCAATTTGAAGTTAATTCTAACTTTATTATACCTTATACCGTTCACTCTTTAAGATAGTCATTTGATATTGTCTCTGTAGCATATAACTTCTGCATGAGATCTCTAATTAATTAATACTTGAGTAATGTTGAGTATTCTTAGCTGCTTTACCGTGTTGGGTTCGGGTTGCTGAAGAATAGACCACACATGGATTGCGCGTGTCATGAAACACGATAAAGCACTAAGATCCTAACAGCTTCAGAAAGGGCGTTCTATTGGTAAGCGCCTAGGCTTCAGAAATTGTTGCAAATTTTTTTCTAATCCTGACCCTAGATGAGTAGGGATTCAGTGGAAGATGACGATGATGACGATTCTAGGATGCTTTAAATAAAGATTTTGCTCTGCAGGTATATGTGGAGTGTGTCCAGACATTAGTGTTTATGTAAGTATATGTGTCTATATATGTGTGTAGGTGTGATTATGTGTCCAGGCATCAGTGTCTATGCAAGTATATGTGTCTATATGTGTGTGTAGGTGTAATTATGTGTCCAGGCATCAGTGTCTATGCAAGTATGTATGTCGATATGTATGTGTATGTGTGACGGTGTGTGTACGAAGCAGTGTCTGTGCATGTATGTAAGTCTATGTGTATGTGTGACTGTGTGTGTAGGCAGCAGTGTCTATGCATGGGTATAAGTCCATAGGTATGTGTGACTGTGTGTGTAGGCAGCAGTGTCTATGCATGGGTATAAGTCCATAGGTATGTGTGATTGTGTGTGTTGGCAGCAGTGTCGATGCATGCATACAAGTCTATGTGTATGTGTGACTGTGTGTGTTGGAAGCACTGTCTATGCATGTACATAAGTCTATATGTATGTGTGACTGTGTGTGTTGGAAGCACTGTCTATGCATGTACATAAGTCTATATGTATGTGTGACTGTGTGTGTAGGCAGCCATGTCTATGCATGTGTATAAGTCTATATGTATGTGTGATTGTGTGTGTAGGCAGCAGTGTCTATGCATGTACCTAAGTCTATAGGTGTGTGTATGTGTGATTGTGTGTGTAGGCAGCAGTGTCGATGCTTAAGCAGGAGTACAAAGAGGGCGAGACTGACTTAAAGCAAGCTCTGGCTCTCAGTGTTAAAGTTCTCAGTAAGACTCTCGACACTCAGAAGCTGACACCTGATAAAGGTCTGTATGACCTGTGCATTACACTACAACGCTGCTAAGATTTAGTGTTTGTCTCCTCAATGGAAGACTGGGAGCTGCTGTCATGGATGATGTAGACTATTTTCTTGTAGAATTGATAATTGAGTAGTGAGTAGTGTGTTATGCTATATTCAAGATATTTCTGTTTTATATGTTCTTCTGTACGCTGTACACTGAGTCACTATAGAACATTTAACTTTATTAATAGCTCTCTCTCAAATGAACCAATCATTGAAATCTCAATTGTCGCCTAAGTTTCATTAATATATTAAAGTGGTGATTTATCTGTCTAAATTCTTAGAACAGAAAAAGGCAATTAGAAACCTCTTCTGAACCTATAATTTCTCAAACTGAAGGCTGCACAAAGGTTTGGCAAGTGCATTACCTGAAGTGCCCTGTGAATTGATGAAATTCTCTTTAGCGACCTTGAAAGTAGACTGCATATAGAGGGGCAGGATTGTATAGCTTGGACCTACCAGTTTTGGAGAGCATTAATGCCGTGTTCTATTTATTAATAAGGGTATCTCTTGAGCATTTAACTATATGAAATTATGAGTAATGGAAATTGACTGTGGAGAGTTGGTACCCTGCTAGAGGTAGGTAGAAGCCTATGTGCACTGCTGCAGAACAATGAGAACTCTGAGTTCACCTCATTATATCAGTCGAAGTACTAATTATAATTATTCTCTTCCGATCAGGCCGTAATTTACTCATCTCTATTTTATATATCTTAAAGATATAATTTGAATTTGACGCGATATTGCAGAGGTGTCTGCATTAAGTTATGATTTTGTGTAAGAAAAATCAGAATGTTTTATATTAACTGAAGAGTGTTCACTATAATCTTAGCTAAATTTGTTGGTAGGAGGGGGATGGGATTGAAGTGGTATGATGAGTAATAACGAAGCGATTAAGTTACTGATATTTTCCTATACAATAAAAACATGTGCTGTTGATTGATTGATGCAGTTGAGATAGCGACGCTGACGAGAAAGGACAACAAAGTGACTCAGATACGTATCCTGCCATCTGTTGAAGTAGAGGAGCTGATCAAGACTCACGAGGAGGCTGAGGCAAAGATAGAGGCGGAGAAGAAGAAAGAGAAACTCGCTCCTAAATAGTCTCACTGATCACGTTAGTTGATAGTATCAATTGTATTATTATTCCTTCTGACTGTTTGATCGTTGTTTCTTTCCTTAAGTAGATCAAGTCTAAGTTATGTTACTGAGAATTTATGTTATGAGTTAAACTCAATGCAGAACCTTTCATCGAACGCAGTGAAATATAACTGTTGCTTCTGTCATGGTCATATTCTTAATTTTTAGTCGCAGAATGCATTTTATCCAAACAGTTATTCTTTATCTTAAGGCAATAAACTATACAATTTACTTGATGCTTATAATTTGATACCGTGTTTATATATGTACACATGTGATCAGTTTTGTTTATCATATTGTTGATAGAGCTCTGATTTTGAACAATGGTATAAATTTATTGCTTTAGTCAGGGTGCTCATCTCTGATTATATTTAGATCAGATTTATTGCATTAGTCAGGGTGCTCATCTCAGATTAGCTCATATTTATTGCATTAGTCAGCGGGCTCATCGCTGATTAGCTCAAATTTATTGCATTAGTCAGGGTGCTCATCTCTGATTAGCTCAGATTTATTGCATTAGTCAGGGTACTCATCTCTGATTAGCACAGATTTATTGCATTAGTCAGGGTGCTCATATGATTAGCTCAGATTTATTGCATTAGTCTGGGTGCTCATATGATTAGCTGACTAATAGAGTTGCCAGCCCCTGGCACAGACAAGTAAATAATATAATAAAGGTTTAACGTCCGTTTCCTCATCCAGGGATGATGTCAGGGACGTCCCCAACAGTGAAATGTTGATAGTAAATAAATATCTATAGTATAAAGCTTAATGTATTGAATAATGGTTATTATGTGTGATGTGTGTTTAGACATCTTCTGGTCTCTAAAGATGGAGCTACTGGATGCAGTGTCACATGAAGGATCAGAACTGTTGTTGACGTTATAAAATATTATAGTGTAATAGAACAGTTTGTATTATGTACAATAATTTTGTTGCATACAGTTTTATCGTTGTGTTTATACAACGATAAATATTTGTATGTGGATTGGCAACAATTTAATATGTTGAGAGAACCTTAAATTTTAAGCTACTAAGCGTAAATGTTGATAATTTACACTGATATCTTCACTGATCCTGGATAAGTGGATCTAAAACTTGCGAAGATCTCAAATTTCAGACTCTAGTTACTGGTTAGCTGATAGTTCCGTTATACTTGCATAACTCACACTTGAGCAGTTTTCAGTAGCAGAACACAAGCGCCTTAAGTAGTCAATCTACAATAGATATCAGAAGTCTAGTTTTTACTGACAAGGTTTTCTAAGGTTCTTTGTTTTAATTAAATCGATATTTTAGATATCTTCTTCATTTGACTGATATCTTCATTTGACTGATATCTTCATATGACTGATATCTCCAATTAGCTGATATCTTTATATGACTGTTATCTTCATTTGGCTGATATCTTCATATGACTGATATCTTCCTTCATTTAACTAATACCTTCTTTAATCTGGTATCGTTCTCATTTTGTTGTCATTGTCAAGTTTGTAAGGTATCATTTTGCTTCAGTTAATTTGGCGACTTGACATAAATATAACCTAATGCCATGTCTGCAATCATAATTTAATATAAATTATTAGGGTGTAACATTCACTGTAGAAATATTGTATGAAATCTGCAGAACAAATCACTTTAAATCGCTGACTATGTTCTAGTAGCAATGACGAGTTGTACTGATTTAATTTTCAGTTCATGGCCGGTCACACATTGCTATAGAGATAGTCGTTAAAAAGATGCACCACCAGGTTGCTACAATCTGCGCTGTCGTATCTACTTTTCAACTTCTGATCCCTTTTTCAGCTTCACGACTTAAACATGCAGTATACTGAAATGACAATATTTGTCACTTTTTCTATATTAATGACTACTCAAGTAGTTCAGTTATGTAGCTATCAGCTAGTCAGGGTGTCAACCTAACTAGAGTTTAATTCTCCTCGGAATATGACGTTTTACTTTGTTCTAACATTACCTGAAGCTCTACACACTCGACTATTTAGACATACAAGCTAACATAATTGAGCTTTACAGTTGTTTGCAAAAAAATTCTAAGCCAAATTCACGACAGTTTCATCTTTGAGACGCATTTTATTGCAAATGTTGTTGAAATATCCACAGCTCTTTTCATCTTTCTTTCTATCTGCAGAAGTGTACTTATGAAGTTTTAGATATTTTGCCTGTGTTACATTATGCCGCTATACGATAGGTCATCCGTAAAGTATTTGTGTCGTATATGGCGAATAAGCAGGAACTTAGAAGGCAATGTGAAGCTACTTCGGGCGCCATATATTTATAAGCTAGGGGATAGTATTATTATTTGGTAAGGATGCCTTTGTCCATCGGCCTATTAGTCAGTGGAGCGCTGCTCCTGAGTAATAAGCCTCTCTCTTCTGAGTAGCAAGACTCTGAATAAAGCTTTAAAAAAGCTAAGGTTAACGTCAGTTTCCTCCCTCGAAAGCAAAGCCAGTGACGGGAGAGCCCAGAATAAGATAAGTACCCTGGATCTGACACTTGGCAATACATTGGAGTGTGAGAGATCTATTGTCGAGCTAATGATTAATTATATATGGTTTTAAATAACTAACTAATCATACTTCACTCGCCTCCGCTAAACACGGGTTCGCCATCCATTTAAGATGTCAGAACATATTCGATCTACAATTACTTCTGACGCCAATGTTTCCTAGTTTAACTTAACCTGTAGTAGCTCAAATTACTTACAGTACATGCCTACATAGTATAGCTACCGGTGCAGCCTACATAATCCATAAATTATCACAAATAGACATTAAAATAATCTTAAATGCTTATTCTTTTTATTATATAAATTATTAGACCACAATCAATCAATTATTAGATCACAATTATTCAGACCATAATCTAGTAATGGCAAAAGTAGGGCTTCAGCTGAAGAAAGTACTTAAGAAGAAAAGCAGTAAGAGATGGAATTTGAACAAGAAAAGAAGTCAGTTTCAGGAAGTCGTTGAAAGAGAAGTTAAGGAAATGAAGGACTACGAATGAAGAACAGGGGTAAATGAAAGATGGTGTCAGCTAAAAGAGGCTATTAAAATAGGTGCAAAAGAAGTTTATGGCTTTCTTATAGCAAATACAGCTAAAGAACCGTGGATCACAAGCGAGATGCTAGACAAAATGGATGAAAGGAGGAAATGGAAAAGTATTGACACCAGTAATGGCCGAAGGAAATATAGAAGCTTAAACAATGAACTCAGAAGAATTACAAAGCAAAAGATCATTGGTGGAGCGAAAAGTATAATGATTTAGCAGAATATGATAGAAGACGGAGATCGGATCTATTATACCAGGAAGTCAGGATATTAGCAAGAACCGATAAGAAAAAGCAAGGAGATGCAAAGAACATTAGTATAATGGGTAAAGATGGGGAATTGAAGACCGAGCTGAAAGAAGTAAAAGAAAGATGGAGAGAATATGAAGAGGAATTGTATGATACGGCTGGGAAACCAGTTCAAGAGGATTTTAAAATAGAAGAAAATATCACAGAAGACGATAAAAGGGGCCCCGATATAATGAAGAAGGAAATTTATTCTGCAATTAACAGTATGAAGAAGGGGAAAGCAGTCGGAATAGATGAAATCCCAGCAGAATTCTTGAAAATGTTGGAAGGAGAAACACTCAATAAGCTAATGGAGGTATTTATGGAAGTGTACAACACAGGTATTTGGCCAGACGACTTCACTAAGTCAATGATGATGCCAATTCCCAAAAAAGCCAATGCTGTGGAGTGTTCGGATTACAGAACAATCAGTTTAATACCTCATGCATCGAAGATTTTATTAAATATAGTAAATAATCGCATTCAGTCGAAAGCAGAGATGTTACTGAGCAAGACACAATTTGGTTTTAGGAAAGGATGCTGCACAAGAGAAGCAATAGGAGTAATGCGGGTTCTTTGCGAAAGAAGCTTAGAATATGGAAATGACGTTTTTGTATGCTTTGTAGACTTCGAAAAGGCCTTTGACAGGATTGACTGGATAACGATGATGAATATCTTCAAAAGAACAGGAATTGACTGGAGAGATAGAAGACTAATTTGGAACTTGTACATAAATCAAAGAGCAGTAATCAAAATCCAACAAGAATACTCAGAAGAAGGCGAAATAGGACGTGGAGTAAGACAAGGTTGTAGCATTTCGCCGCTGCTGTTTAACATTTACGCTGAGGCAATGATGGAGGAAGCCATGGAAGACATGTAAGAAGGAATAAAAGTAGGAGGGAAATTGTTACAAGATGTACGATTAGCAGATGACCAAGGAATGGTAGCGGGTAGCGAGATTGGACTGCAGAAGATAATGGATAGGCTGAATGATACGGCATTGAGATATGGCATGAAGATTAATACAAAAAAGACGAAGGTTATGAAAGTGTCCAACTATAAAGGTTAAGTTAATATCACAATAAATGGTACGAAATTGGAACAGGTAAGGAATTTCAAATTTTTGGGTCATACTATAACCGTGTTGTGCCCGGGTGTGGTTGGGCCACTGCAGAATAGGGCAACCGCAAACAATCTGCCGCGTGTACGTAAGAGGCGACTAAAGGGAGGAGCTGAGGATGGCAAGAGGGGACCCACCTCACCATGAAATATTTTCCCCCAGGATTAAATGGTAATTAATTCACCTAACTGAGGAAGGCAACGGGAAACCACCTCAGAAGCCATATTTTTCCCAAGCTATAGGCTCCATAAGGTATGGATAAGGCATAGACTTTGTGAAGGGATTGACATGTTGATCTAAGGAGTGCTCTTATGGAGCGAGAAAGCAGACTTTGAGTAGGAATATGTACCTTGAACCTGCCACTTGGCAGTGCACTGAAGAGAGAGAGACTATAACCGATGACAGGAAATGCGAGACTGAAATATGCAGTAGGATTGCACAAGCAAAAGCGGCTTTTGGTAATAGAAAAGAACTATTAACAAAAAGTCTGAAGAAAGATAAAGATAGTGAAAACTTTGGTTTGGACCACGCTATTGTATGGTTGTGAAACATGGACCTTAAGGAAGGAAGATATTAGGAAACTGGAGGCATTGGAAATGTGGATTTGGAGAAGAAGGGAGAGGATTAGTTGGACTCGAAAGGCTACAAATGAGGAAGTTCTAGAGAGAGTTGGCACAGATAGACAGTTGATAAATGTATTAAGAAATAGGAAGAAGCATTGGAGAGACACATTCTAAGGGGGGAAGGTCTATTAAAAGAAGTCATAGAAGGTAGAATGGAAGGAAAAAGAGGCAGGGGCAGACTAAGATTAGGTATGTTAGATGATTTAAAGACAAACTCATATGTGGAAATGTAGAGGAAGGCTGAAGACAGAGAAGAGTGGAGGCGTTATGTACCATGGACCTGCCAGTAGGCAGTGCACTAAGAGAGTTATAAATTATTATACTTAGAAATACTCGTTATTTAAGACGTCAACCCAGTAATGAGAAATCCTTTATTCGTTTACTAATTGGGAATTTTATCAGCGGCAGATATTTAAGCAGTCTACTCAGCACAGTCATAATAAAGTCTCAGACAACAATTGAGACAAAGGCCGCAACCGATGTACTAGGAACATCAAGTTTGAAATAGGTAACCGAACTAAGTCTATATGCATACTACAAAATAGGTAACATAATGAAGTCAATATGTAGACTACAAGTATTTCTTACGAATACTTGCAGACTTTGGTTAATCTATTATAAAATTAATATTCAACGAGGTAAAAAAATCCAATCTTAAGTGGTGAAATACTTCAAATACAAAAGATCGAATTATATATACTCATGATTTTTTTTCTATTTACATTAACTCTAAACTATTCCTTACTTTTCTAGGACTATTTTCTCTCAAAATAACTCTGGATGAACCACCTCATAGCTACAGTTGAGTCTTCTTCTTTAGTATACACTGGGATTGACACTAAACAGTCACACTCGTCATAGCGTCCACTTATTTGGCAGGTTTAACCCTGAGGTTGGGGGGTATCTCGTCAGCTGTAAGACCTCTGATGGAGATCAGCCTGTGAGCTCTCTCAGCCAGAGTTCCTCCACACTTGACTCCTCTGATCATCAGAGCTATCTTCAGCACCTCCAGTCCTAGAGCTTCCAACTCATCAGCCGTGTCGTAGTCCTCCAACACCAGGGACTCGCCGATCTGTTCAACAATCAGATAACTATCAGATATACGTCACAATGCACTGGTATTACATCACGAACATAACACCAACTTAATTGCAGAACTGATATGAAAACATGTCAGTAAGTTGTTTGACACCGGATCTGTAGATGCAGGGTTAAATCCAGTTCTCACCGCCACTGACAAGGTTAACATACAGGAAATTGAGGTTAAACTTGGCTTTACCATCTTTAATTTTAAATATCTCTATGAACTTCTGCAACAGAATTACATGATAAAATCATAGCCCTGTTGCATAAAGGTTAACATCACAGGGGAAATGAGTTCTGATTCGATCAGACAATCTACATATGACACAAAATGTTACTCAAGAAGTAGCGTTTTTCTATTCTCCAGAACTATGACCCACTGATACAACAATGCTTCAGCCAAAACTAAGCCATGCTTTTCCACATATTAACAATCATCCAGCATATAGTAACTATATTAATAGTAATTAGAATGCTACTTTCGTCCATGACAACATCGAGTATTACTGAGACAAATCCAAGCTGGCGAGCACAATGAAGGTACAAAACGGCGCAAATTTCAAAATCCAGAATATCAGTCCAAAGATAGAGGAAGTTAAAGAAAAGGAGGTTGACCTCTTGAGCTGAACGTTGAGGTTCTGGTTTACTCTGATCTCCACTCGTAGCGCCCGCAGCACTAGCGCCAGCCTCGGCTCCTGAGCACGCCTCGTCACCCCCAGGCGCAGACGATCCCGTGTTCACCACACAGACGTCCCCTGCATGCTGAGAGTGTTGCACACCATCACAAGAGACAGAACTGCACCCAGGCTGATCTGTGGAGCAAGTTCTGTCGTTAGACGAAGACGAGGAGCAGGCGGCTGCCTCTGAGTCAGAACCTGATGATGAGTCCACGTCAACATCAACTCCCAGTCTGTTAGCATTAAACAACAACAACAATGTCAACTCCCAGTCTGTTAGCATTAAACAACAACAACAACTCCCAGTCTGTTAGCATTGAACAACAACAACAACATAAACTTCCAGTCTGCTAGCATAGAACAACAACAACAACATAAACTTCCAGTCTGTTAGCATAGAACAACAACAACATTAACTCCCAGTCTGTTAGCATAGAATAACAACAACATCATCAACTCCCAGTCTGTTAGCATAGAACAACAACAACAACAACAACATAAACTCCAATACTGTTAGCATAGAACAAAAACAACAACATTAACTCCCAGTCTGTGAGCATAGAACAACAACAACATCAACTCCCAGTCGGTTAGCATAGAACAACAACAACATCATCTTCCTTTGAATCCCTGAATAACTAGGGTCGAGATTAGACAATTTTGCAGCAATTGCTGGAACCTCGGCGCTCACCCAACCTTTCTAACGTTGGTTTGGATGGATGTGCTTTGTAGCTTATTACGACACGTGCAGTCCATGGTTGGCCTATTCTGCAGCAATCCGGACACGACACGGGTAGAATAACAACAATAATAGCAAAACAGCTAAATCAGTATCATGTAATAAGCTCACACAAATAATTAATCAAGTCAGTATCAGATATAAATAAAAGAACTGAATCAGTTATAGAATAAGTTGACTTAGAACTTAAAGTGCCTCATTTAGAATTAAGTTCAGAAACTAACAATTCTCTGGCTTTCTTGAGATCTATATCATCATCGTCTTCATCTGAGTTCTCCACCTTCCTTTTCTTAGCCTTACCCTTACCCTTGACGGAACTGTTTTGAAGTCCTGCATACAAATTACGATAACATTTATGACAATTTAATATGGAATTAAGCATTGTGCATTGAGCATTGCAACTTACATATGCAAGTTTATTTAGAAAATGTAGCATAGTATTACCAATATTAATTAATCATGAAATTGTTATAATTTTTGCAAAAAAGCATTGTAACTGTTTCTAATACAACATTTAACAGGACTTCTACTAGAGTTTTCTGTCCAGATGATCTAGAGTTTTCTGTCCAGATGATCCAGAGTTTTCTGTCCAGATGATCTAGAGTTTTCTGTCCAGATGATCCAGAGTTTTCTGTCCAGATGATCTAGAGTTTTCTGTCCAGCTGATCTCTTAGATCATTTCCAGAGCTGCACTTCTAAGTCTATTTTCTCATAAGATTTCATTGCAGTATCAGAATGTTGGCAGCATGACAGTAAATATATCATCTTACTTCTGTCTGTGTTCTTAATCAGACTTTTGTTGATGATTCTTTCATTCTACATTATTGTTTGACTGCAAGATCCTACAAATTTTTTCAGTAATCATCCTCTAATAGTCGCATTTATTTGAATCTCGTTAACAGAGCAATAATATTTTCTCATTATTATTATGTGTGTGGAATTATTCCGTCATATGGGACTTCAACAAGCGTTTGTGCCTCCTGGCCCAGTATTGTTATATAAAGCACATATAATAATGCCACATTCAGACCTGTTCAACATCTACACGAATGATCAGCCAATTATGCAGAATGCCAGAAGTTTCATCTATGCTGATGACAACTGTTCTGCATATCAGTCTAAGGATTTCAGTGACATTGAAAAACGACTAAATGAAGTCCTAGAATCACTGTCGGTATATTATGTGGAAAATCACTTAAAACCTAATCCTACCAAAACACAAGTGTGCGCCTTTCATTTAAGAAATAAGGATGCTAGTAAGGAGCTTAAAGTTACATGGGAAGGTGTAGAACTACAACACTGTACACAACCAGTATACCTTGGTGTAACTTTAGATAGGACTCTGAGTTACAAGCAGCATGTAGGAAAGACGAAGGCAAAAGTCAGTACAAGAAATTCAATATTAGGAAAACTGGCGAACACTCATTGGGGTGCAAAGGCCAACACAATACGCTCCACAGCATTGGCCCTCTGCTACTCTAGCGCTGAATATGCCTGCGCTGTTTGGGGTCGCTCCACACATGCCCATAAAATTGACAGTGCTCTTAATGCTGTGTGTCGCCATATAACAGGTTGCCTGAAATCAACAAGTAAGGACAGTCTGTACTTGCTCTTTGGCATAGCACCACCAGCCATCAGACGTAATGTCGCTAGCCAAGCTGAAAGAAGTAGACAAGAACAGGATCAACGACATCCATTACAAGGTGAAAATCCTCGGAGTTCGCGACTCGAATCAAGGTACAGCTTCTTAAATTCCGTGTCACCATTAACTCAGTCAGTGGAACAATCTCGTCTCCAGGTGTGGAGAGAACATCTCCAATCAGTTCCAGAGGATAAAATATGTGTAGAAGCGTCAGAAAGTCTTCCGTGTGGGTGCGATCAGGATCGACGAACCTGGTTATGCTTAAATAGATTTAGGACAGGTGTCGGTCGGACAAAGGTTGCAATGAGCCGATGGGGTTACTATAATGGTTCTACAGTCTGTGAATGCGGCCTGGAGGAGGAGGACGTTGATCATTTGATGAATTGCAACTTGACCGGTGAGGGGGTCACGCGTGAGGATTTCAGAGAGTTTAATGATCGGGCGAGAAATTGTGTCAGACGCTGGATTAATGCTATATAAGGACACGATAAGAAGATGATAATGCCACACTGTTTACTTTATCTTGAAGCTTCCCCAAACCTACCCCAAGGCACATACAATGAGCGCAAAGATATATACAATGGATTTAAAATTTAATTAGCTTAAAGCACAGCACATTACTTACTAAAAATTACTCTACTTGATGCAATAATTGTAATATTACTGCAGATATAATCTCTCCTAAACAATCTTTTTAATCGATTCCGGCACAAGTAGAACTTTCTGATAGTTCCAAACATTTAAAAATCTCCAGCAACTGAAGGAAATGTTAAACAGCCAATATTGAGCTTCAAACAGAAGGAAAATGCACAACCAATTTGGCATATAATGTTCAGCAGTAATGATAGCATGACAATCATTCGGCACCTATTTCATAACCCTGATACAGAATGGCTAACTATTGCTTCAAGCAACAAGTGAATGAGAGAGCAATTTGAAGAGGAAATCCGTGAAAAAATATGGAATCAATCAGCTAAATAAGGAGTCAATTAGTATAACAAGGAAATAAATCAGCATAGATCAAGGCCTACCCTGCTGTAGCGCATCATCTAACATCTCAGTTGCGGCAACTCTCTGTTGCTCATACTCAGGGTCATCAAATTTATACCTCGGAGCCTTCATCCTCTCTCTTCGTTCCTTCCTCCTCTCCTCTTTAGCCTTCTCTCTCTCGCCAGCCTTAGCCACCCATTCTCGCAGCCTGTCAAACATTTATAGCAACATGCTACTACTTAATCAGTGCTTTGATATTTGGTTCATTTAATAAACTTAATTAGTTTAAGTTAGATTTAATTAACGAAAAACGTTTAGCACATATAGCAACTAGCTAAGCTGTAGAATTTTGTGCTAGTTTATATGTGGGCCAATCCATCTCCCGTTATTTTCTCATTACTGACGAAAATCAATGAAAATATTCCTAGGCTACTTAAAAACAATGTAACTCAATATTACTAACATTTGATTCAACTATATAGCACTGAGAATGACATAAATGTCAAATCAGTACTTTTACATGAAACAGAACCTAATCAAAGTTTAGAGTATAATTCCATAGCACAAGTAACATTCGGTTGGGCATGTAAATTCGAAAAGAGAAGATATTTTGAATACATAAGTTAATATCTCTTTAGCAATCAGAAACCAGGCAGCAAGTTCAAGGCACATATTGTTACTAGATATGCCGTAGAGCTCAATAGGAACACTGCTGACTAGAAGTTCATATCATCACAAAGGTTAGGCCCTTCCAATCCGCAATGTAGCCTTTAGCTTATGAAAATCAGACATCCATGACTTCCTGTTGCCTTCCTCAGTTGTTGCTTAGTCGCCCATTATGATACATTTAGCTTATGATAGGTCTATTCTTAAATGGCCTGATTGCGAATATTTTTTTTAATGCAGTTTTCCAAAAACTGCATCTTATTAGACAATGAATAAACAAATTTTCGGAATAGTTGAAATAGTGGCCATGACTAAGACCAACATGAATATAATATAATCATAATCATCATCATCTCTCTTTGAATCCCAGTTTCTCTAGAGTCGGGATACAAATGAATTTAATATAATAATCAAATTAATTTATTCAATTAAATCTAATCCTCAACCCCAGCCTTAACCCCAACCCTAAACTCTGGCCCAAAAATCTTTCCAGAAAACGTTAAAACTAAAAACTGTAAACTAAACTAAACTGTAACAGAAATAAACTCAATTTTTAAACAACAAAAATCAACAAAAGCCATCAAAAACAAAAACTTTAAACTAAATGTAAATGCCACAAGGCGGATTCGAACCAAAGACCTTAGGGTCGCTGAGCTGACATGCTACCAAAGGGTTACCAGCACTGCCATGCATGTCCTAGTTACTAAATGAGCTTAAACAATCTGGAGCAGATGTCCTTTAAGGTCTCTATATTATATTAGAAGACCGACCAAAGAATAATGGCACATCAAAAGGAATGTTAGGTGATTTAAAGATTCACTTGTATGTGGACATAGAGAGGAAAACGGAAGATAGAGGTGAGTGGAGGCATTATATACCAAGGACCCGACAGTAGGCAGTGCATTGAGAGTGAGTGATATTATATTATTCATCACGTTTATATTTATATCAACCTACTAAGTTTAAAAGACCCTTATACAAAAGTGCTTTAAGTTTAAAAGACCCTTATACAAAAGTGCTTTAAGTTTAAAAGACCCTTACACAAAAGTGCTTTAAGTTTAAAAGACCCTTATACAAAAGTGCTTTAAGTTTAAAAGACCCTTATACAAAAGTGCTTTAAGTTTAAAGGACCCTTATACAAAAGTGCTTTAAGTTTAAAGGACCCTTATACAAAAGTGCTTTAAGTTTAAAGGACCCTTATACAAAAGTGCATTAAATTTAAAAGACCCTTATACAAAAGTGCATTGGCAATGAAATACTAGCGGCTTTAAAGCAATAGAGAGAAAATAATAATATTTAAACTATAGTATATACATGAAATATTTTTTACTTTTTCTCATTATTGACATCTCGCATTCTACGTCCGCTTAGATCACGGCAAGCCTCTCGATTGGTCGTCTTCTCGATCTGTGCTCCAATGGAGCGCAGCATAGAACCAAACCCTGCACAAATAAGACAATCACATACAGTGCATAGCATATTTACAGTTTGCTATGTCACACTTCTTTTACAACATTCAAAAAATGGCTTTTGAATTGGAAACTGAGTAATGAATTAATAACAAAAAATATAATATCTCTTTCAACAAAATAGAAGATGTTATTTAAATTTACTAGAACATTTGTAGGCACAAAACATAAAATGAGATTTGGCACTATTAAGGTTCTGGCGAATCAGGCACAGAAGGACAGAAATAGATTGAATTTCAATTCAGTGTTCAATGCAGCAAATATTTAACGTAACTTCTCAAGATTACATAACTGATGCTTTTTACTGAGAAACTGTCGCAGCAATGACGCTACAGGATAAACTTTTAAAATTATTTCAACGAATCAATCCTATTTTTTTATAAAGTTTTGTATATCATGTTTTGTTTGCTTATGAACAGTCTCTGATAGTATCACTTATGATACAGAAGCAAGACATTAAACAGATTTATTGCTTTTATCATAAACAATCTCAGAGGATCTTTATCAAACAATCTCAGAGGATCTTTATCAAGCAATCTCAGAGGACCTTTATGAAACAATCTCATAGGATCTTTATAAAACAATCTCAGAGAATCTTTATGAAACAATCTCAGAGGATCTTTATCCTACAATCTCAGAGGATCTTTATCATACAATCTCAGAGGATCTTTATGAAACAATCTCAGAGGAACTTTATCAAACAATCTCAGAGGATCTTTATCATACAATCTCAGAGGATCTTTATGAAACAATCTCAGAGGATCTTCATCAAATAATCTCAGAGGATCTTCATCAAATAATCTCAGAGGATCTTTATGAAACAATCTCAGAGGATCTTTATGAAACAATCTCAGAGGATCTTTATGAAACAAATATGTTGTCCATGAATCCTGAACGACTGACTTGATGATTCAATTTAATTAAATCTCAGAGAACTATGAACAAACAGAGGATACTGGTTTATGTCTTACAATGGTTTCTTTTAGATATACTTCAACTAGCTCAAGCCTTACGCCTCAACAGCACGAATGGAAATATTAAAAAGTAAAATATCATTTGGCATGCAACAATGACATCAACAATGAGTCCAGAGAACATAGAGAGAGTTCTTTGAGAGACAGCAAGCCTACCTCCCTTCCCACCGAGCACTCTGAACACAACATGATACGTATGCATTACCTCCACACAATCAGTATCTGTCGTAGTACGACCATTGTGTAGAATGTAGTAGTCAAACGCTGGACTCTAGACACACAAATAGCATACAAATTAATCAGTTCAAAAATATACTTCAACTGTTTACCATAGCATGAACAGTACCGAACCGATGATACATAAAGCTTTATAGTATAAAGCCGATTTGAATATTAATTAATCACTTAAAAGTGAAAAAGCAAGTCCATGACGCCCGCATATATATACAGATTGCCAATCACAATCCTTAATATTAGCCATGCCACAGACTCGACTTAACCGAGACAGTGATAGATATTTTACTATGCTGAATGCCTTTATCTGATACTATACTGTATATGCTCATCTGCACCATATCTATTTCATCACAGATAAGACGCAGCTAGTGGTGGGACAAGAGGCTCAAGCCAGTCTCAAGAAGTATTTTACTCCTGGTTTTGCAGGTCACTGTCTTGTTCATACAGAAACTCTCTTGATCCCATCACTGGATGCAGGTATGAGTTGGATTACATCTGCCCATAGCCATAATATGAATAAACTACCCCACACTGACTAACCATAACACACTTGCTAAATCAACCAAAATCTTGTACTATTTCCAGCAGACTGGGTTCACAATCACATTCATAAATCTCATTCTTAAACTATGACTTGTCATTCTTTAAAGTCATAGCGAAAATATTGTCTTAAGTCGTCCATTAGTACATACAGGTATATATGATATCGTCTGAAAAGTTTTTATTATATAGTTCCTACATACAATTCAATGACTGACTAAGTTTTTAAACTGGGTATAAATAATGTTTAAAGAGTAAACTTAATGTAATATTGTCAATAATAAATTTGAATAAACAAAAATAAGAAATTTGTAAACATTTACTCACAAGTATTTGATTTACTGCAGCTTTGATGAATTCAGCATCAGTTCTAAACAACTGTGATTTACAACCAGGTAGGGTTAGCATAAACTCCGTCATCCTTAGATACTGCTTAATATTTTTAAAATATTCTATATAAAAACAGACAAGTCAAATGAACTTTATGCTTCGTACAAACAATGTAATTTTTTAATCCTAAAAAAGTAAACATGCATAATAGTGAAATGATCAACTATGTTGATATCTAGCACTTTTTAATACCACATGTTTAAACTGTTAGGCAATTTATTCAATAAATTGCCAGTAACCAGTCCAGTGAATGTCCGAGATATTACTCTCAGATCAGCGTGGCTGGGATTCGAACCCATGAGGGTTCAAGTCACCTCAGGATCTGTCATTTAAAATTTCATGACGTTACCCATACGCTATTAAGACATTCAATAAAACATTCACATTAATGTTGAAGTCAAAGTTTGGAATCATAAGATTTCTTATCAGTATAATCATTATGAGAAGCTTTATCAGCTATATCACTGTGAGTAGCTTTCTTATCAGTCTTATCAAGTACTATGAACAGCTTTCTTATCAATTATATCACTATGAGTAGAGTTCTAATCCATATTATTATTATACCTAGTACTTTATCAGTTGTATTACTATGAGATTCTTATCAATTCTAATGAGACTTATTGTAAGAAATGAAAATTATTAGCTGTTACTCCAGGACTTTCCTGTGCATTTCACGAACAGTGAAGAATAGACCAACCGTAAACTGCAACCATAAAGCAACAGTATGAAGCGACTAAGCAAGAACTTAGGAATGCAATGAAAAACCACCACAGAATCCACATTATCCCCTAAGCTGGAGGATATGCTGAACAAAGGATGAATTGCTTATTGATGTTGTTGAGGAGTGTTCTCTATGTCTATGTCTGTTGTCACAGGCTGTGTGACAACAGACTGTGAATAAAAATGCACTTTGGTTCTGCCACTAGCAGAGCACTATGTAGCTAAGTTAGTTGGATAATTTATAAATTGGAAAGCTTATAAAAGCATCTTAAGCACTCTAACTCAGTGCTGCTTTCTAGGCACCTTTCTATGGTACTAAGTGTCAAGAAAAATAAAGTTTTCATTTTAAACAAAGATACTTATAATAAACCTGAAATATAATTTAGGTACGCTATATAGTATATAATAATATATATAGTAAGAAATATAGTTTTAAAGAATAGATTTCAGAATTCCGTGTTTCGGCTACCTAACTATGGTAGCAGTTTTTAGTAAATTCTGGTTCTGGTAAATCCTTAGCGCTGGTATTTAGATGACGGGTGGGTTAATCTATGCTATGTAGTATATCAGTATTATCATTATGAGAAGCTTTATCAGTTATATCACTATCAGTAGCTTTTAACTTTTTTTAACTATGAATGTCTCAATAGCGCAATGGTTAAGGGTGTAGATAACGTCATGAAGTTTTAAATGACATACCCTCAGGTGAATTGAACTCTCGTGGGTTCGATTCCCAGCCGCGCTGATCTGAGCGTAAAATCTCGGACATTCACTGGACTGGTTATACGGAAAATGGACTAAATTGCCTAGCGGATATAACATGTGGTATTAAAAGTGATAGATATCAACATAGTTGATCATTTCACTATAATGTGTGTTATTTTTATTAATCAAATAAAGGTTTCATATGAAGCAAACCGTTCTCAAATCGATTTTACATATGAAAACTGATTTTCTTTCAGATATGAACACTGATTTTATTGGTATCAAACAATTTTTAATACTGTATGGTATGCAGCACTGAATTGTTGAAAACAAACCGCGAATCGTTTCTAGTCAAAAACATTAAGCCTTGCGAACCCATTCATTATCGCCCAATTAAAGTGTACGATTTTATGTTTACCACTCTTACAACAAAAATTTGCAACTTCAAGTGAGAAATATATCGTTGGTAGTTAACATAGTACGCTCCTCAGTAGGTAATAATAATACACATGCAAAAGTAAACACGCATTATAGTGAATAATCAACTATGTTGATATCTATCACTTTTAAAACCACATGTTTAATCCGTTAGGCAATTTAGACCATTTTCCGTATAACCAGTCCAGTGAATGTCCGAGATTTTACTCTCAGATCAGCGCGGCCGGGATTCGAACCCACGAAGATTCAAATCACCTTAGGATTTGTCATTTAAAACTTCATGACTTTACCCCTACGCTATTTAGCCATTCTATACATACATTCTATATTTATATTCTATATCTCTATTTATATTTATATCTATAGACATTCTATACATGATAGTAAAACGATCAACTACATATCTTTCACCTTTAATACCACATGTTAAATCCGTTAGGTACTTTATTTCATTTTCCGCGTAAACAGTCCTTACAATGTCCGAGATATTCCTCTTAGATCAGCTCGGCTGGGAATCGAACTTACCTCAGAATCAGTCATTTAAAACATCATGACGTTATCATTTAGGTGTACATTTTAAGCATTGTAATAATATAATAATAACATCTAATAAATATTTCTTGTTGGCGGTAACAGATCGATGTCTATCAGTGGTGGTATATCGGTAGAGTGTCAGGCTTTAGATTCTGACGTTTTTCAGGTTTGAGTTTAGCGCTCGATTTTTTTGGTAACAAAATGAAAACAATATAATATTGTCGTCATTCGAGTCAGTAGCATTCAACTGTTGTTGTATGATAACATTTCTAATGATCTGTTTTTACAATTTTTTTTAAGTTGGTAGGGCTTTGATTCTTTTTTAAAAGATGTTTTTAGTGTCACGACTTAGAATATATCAATAGAAACAACGCCGACGACTTTCTCGCATATAGCCACATATATACGTATACATATATATGCCAGGATACAACTTTAGCTCTCGGTATTTTTTGTAACATAATGTAACACAATGTAATATATATATATATATATATATATATATATATATATATAGGCCTCGTTATATACTATATATATATATATATATATATATATATATATATATATATATATATATATATATATATAGACAGTATACACACACACGTAGGGCCTATAGTATAGATATACTTGGATTGCAAAAGCGATTCCTTAAGTCAATACAGTTTGGATAATAGATGAGTTAATTAAATAGTAATGGACAAATAAGTATTAAAGTCTATTTTAAGTCTAGTTTAACGTCAGTTTCCTTATAAGCAAGTGACATGATAATCAAGAGATAAATCTCACCAACAATCCCACCACCCCCCTTTACCACGCATCTACAACCGGAACTCTTATTTCGATTTTTATAACAATAATAATAAAATAAAGAATAGCAATCAACAATAAGAGTATGTGGAAACATTGGGAGGTTGATGATCTTTCAGCCCTGCCAATTAATATTACGGTTATGCTTTATAACTGTAGATAAATGTAATGACTAAAAGTGACTCATATATTATACTTCCAACTATACAGCATTAACATATTCTTTTAAGTAAAATATAATCATAAAATTTTGACAAAAATATGCAAGCATTATATTTTAATTTTTAGCAGAGTAAATATCCTGGCAAAATAACAAGAATATCGCACGTAAACAAAAAAGTTCAATGTAATAACGAATGCGACTCACAACATCATGGTGTTCAATATCACCGATAGAATAGAATATAGAGCACTTGACACAGCAAAAGAAATATCAATTAGTAACACAATGTCAACGGCGGAAATAAAAATATTGAATACTGATAAATGGAATAAGGGAGAGGAAACGCACGATATTTAATACTGATAATTAACCTACAGCCCCAAAACAAACTAACAGTTAGCCTATTACAGAAATATATAATAGCAAATCAATTATATTTCATTACACGAAATATGTAGACTTTAGAGTTATACGTACCGCACATGTATACAAAACGTATTACAAAATAATAATTAATCACTTAAATTCGATGAATGTTATAGAAAATCTTAGTTTCCGTTTTGATAAGGCAGCTGATCTATTTAAAAGTAAATTTAATTATGAATTAGTGATTGACTAATTAACTATCTCGCGATTCAAACACTTAGGCCTAGACACATGCCCAACAGTACTAATTCTGGCTTGAAGTCTTCAAGAGACCTTTTATAAAAGGTGTTTACTTAGAAAAATCACAATATATATTTTTTCATTCGTTGGACGGCCCACCATGCAATCATAAACTTTATTGTTTTGCGGAAGGCAACTGCAATGTAATATATCCTAAAAATGTAATATATCCTCTCTAGATATTCTATCTAGACATATATTAAATGTAAATTAAGACATATGTTTGTCATCATTTGATAAGCAATTGAAATATAATTTTTTCAATAAAAAAATATCAATCTGTTAATAAATGAAGAAATGCATAGTAAATATATGCGAATATACTGAACATTGCCAGCCGTCAACATAAGCACACACCCCTCCCCACTCTTCCACCACTCCATCACTAGGCTTGTTTATAATGTGAGTTATCACTACATATTATAAAAGGTCTATACTGCAAAATCAATCAAATCAGGTAACAATTTCATTATTTCATCTAGTTATCAATCAGATGAATATATTATAGAAATTTGTGATTAAAACTTGAGACCTGATAAATATGATGTAACGAGCATTAAAAATACAAACACTTATTCTCGCTAATTGCTAGATGTATTCAATAAGGCAGGCAGATCACTGTGACGAGATACAGACAGTCATTAAGAAATAGCATAGTTATTGTGTCAGAAAAGATTTCACAATTTAAAGAGAAATCACTCTTTTGCACGTACATGAACATAAATTGTAGAAAGAAAACAAAGAACACCTGATAACTGTATGGCAATCGCAGATAAAGTTAGATCAACAACAGGCCGGCTCTGTAACTGTCAGCTTTGTAATAGCGCTATAAAATATCACTAAAGTAATTTTAGCACAAAATTTTAAAATATACAAGAAACGAAAGAAGTTAGCGCAGAATAATCTGAAGAATTGTCATATCTATAGGTTTTCATATTTCCACAAAAAGCTTTATCAAAAAGGAAACACTTTGGAAACACCGGAGCACTACCTCACATATGAGTTCTTTATCACAGGTTAGTAGATTGAAATCTAATACTCTATTTCACTCAATGCAAACAAGGAATAATTTAAAGTATCAATTTGTATCGCAGAATATTGTCAGAGACAGCTGAGCATGGATTCGTACCAGTGGCCTCCAGTCAGTCAAGCCACTGCGGCAGCCATTCAGCAATCCAACAGTTAAATCAGTCCTATAACTGACACAACGAGTAATATATAGTATATGAGAGGCAATGCAATACGGTAATGCCCGTCACTGACATCGCTTTCGGATGAGGAAACTAACGGTAACATTAGCTTTTTTAAATGCAGTACACTGCAATCCAGCGCACTACTTGCATATCTAAGCAATATAGGCATTCGTAAAATATTGATAATAAATGCAATATTTATGAAAAAGATTATTTCTCATAGGTCGTATAGAAAAGGTATAATTAGAAAAGGTATTGGTAGTAAATACTGATTCAGAGATTATAATATGATTTATGCGCGACAAAAAAGCCCAACCTGGTGTAGTCTTTTTTTACTTTTATTAGCTCGCTACTTCAAACTAACTAAAAAGTTAAAATACTGTATTCTTGTCGGATATTAATAGTAAATTCTCTTCATGTTTTCAAAAAAAAGATGAAATGTGAAATAGTGACATCAACCACAGTACTACAATTTGAACCACTCAGTGAGCTGATCAGTTCTAATTTAGACTGCAACCAAGTACACAATTGACTATGATATAGTCATAAAGATCACTGAAGAGAAATTTATTCTTAGATATTATATCAATTATATCAATAGATATAATGCAAACAATCAACTCAGTGTACGATCTTACTATTACGTTAGAATGACTCGAATAAATGTAAATAATCTTATTTAAGCAGCATTAACAAATAATAAGGCATGATTACTAACATATCATCAGTACTTATATTTACACCAGCACAGTACATTAACGTGATTAAACTTGTTTGGGGTATTTAAAGCAACAAACAAATCAACAAACAATATAACTTCAACTACTATTCAACAAGTTCCATTTAGATAGTCATACTAACAGAAGTTTGATTCAGAAAATCAGAACATATGTAACATTACGTGATAGATAAGATTGTTTATCGAGTTTTAAAACTCCAAACACCTGTCTGATTGACTGCCTGTGGCAACATGTTCTGGGTAACGTGATTGGTGAAATTATCTGTAGCCAGCAGGGGTGTCAGGCTGGTTACGATAGTCTGCGACACGGAACGCTTCTATCTTCTTACACACACCCGTGATGCGCTGTATGAGAGGATATGGGCTCAAGTCTACTCCAAACCTACGTGGAAAATATCAGAAATATAAAACAATGTATATTATTTCTGTACCAGATTTCTTTCTTTGTTATAC
The DNA here is from genome assembly GCA_905160935.1 of Enchytraeus crypticus. Classification (NCBI taxonomy): domain Eukaryota; kingdom Metazoa; phylum Annelida; class Clitellata; order Enchytraeida; family Enchytraeidae; genus Enchytraeus; species Enchytraeus crypticus. The sequence continues at coordinate 798,507 of CAJHZI010000421.1, read as the reverse complement.
GGTATGCAGTTATATCGTCATCTTCTCTTGAATCTAGAATCGCTACGGTCTGCTATATGCTGTTATATCATCATCATTTTCCCTTGAGTCTAGTATATCAAGGAAAGGGGAAAGGTAGGGTAGGGTCTAATTGTTGGGATCGGGTATTTAATACATGCCGTTACAAAACATATTAATAGTAAAATATAAAGTCTAATTTGTACGTCAGATCTATATAGATATATCTCCAGAGGATATCCAAACGAGCAAGCTCAGCTGATCTGGATTCAGTTCATTAGAAGATCAGTTAGTTCAGGATCAGTTAATTCAGGATTAGTTAGTTCAGGATCAGTTAGTTCGGGATCAGTTAGTTCAGGATCAGTTAGTTCAGTATAACTTAGTTCAGGATCAGTTAGTTCAGGATCATTTAGTTCAGGATGAGTTAGTTCAGGATCAGTTAGTTCAGGATGAGTTAGTTCAGGATAACTTAGGTCAGGATGAGTTAGTTCAGGATCAGTTAGTTCAGTATAACTTAGTTCAGGATCAGTTAGTTCTGGATCAGTTAGTTCAGGATCACTTAGTTCTGGATCAGTTAGTTCAGGATCACTTAGTTCAGGATCAGTTAGTTCAGGATTAGTTAGTTCAGGATAGGTTAGTTCAGGATCGGTTAGTTCAGGATCGGTTAGTTCAGGATCAGTTAGTTCAGGATCAGTTAGTTCAGGATTAGTTAGTTCAGGATCGGTTAGTTCAGGATCAGTTAGTTCAGGATCGGTTAGTTCAGGATCAGTTAGTTCAGGATCAGTTAGTTCAGGATAACTTAGGTCAGGATCAGTTAGTTCAGGATGAGTTAGTTCAGTATAACTTAGTTCAGGATCAGTTAGTTCTGGATCAGTTAGTTCAGGATCACTTAGTTCAGGATTTGAATCCCACAACAACTGATCTGCAGCTCGATATCTAGTTGATAACCCCACAGGCTCAGTCAGTAATGTAACGTATTACTACAAGTTTAAGCAAATAAACATCAATTAAACTAAATTGACTACTACAGCGACAGTTTTTCAGTCACTGGTAACAAAAATGTAAAGTTAAACAAAATGTAAAGTTCCAAGATGCGTTTGGATTGTCCAGTTCATATTATACATCTTCATTTAGCCATCTGAGCAACGAAATAACAGCATGGAACTCTTCGCAGTGAAAGAACATAGAAACTATTCCATTAGCTGTCACAGAGATATCCCTATATTTCATCTGAGGATGAAGGCACTATATACTGATACTTGTCTTTAATTTTATATCATATATGTAAAGGACAGAGCTAAAATTTTAGTTTAAATTTAATTCAAATATTAAAATTCAAGAAGTCTCGCTATTTTCACACGCAGTTAATAAAATTACTGAATATTACAATTGCAAATATTCAATTTAGACTTCTCTTTTAGTTTAAGCATCCATTACTTAATATATGACACAATATACACAGTGGAGAGAAGCAAGACTGAATAGTTCGACTGCGTCATCCGATTTAATGTCGCGATGCCAAGAAAACAATCTATCTGCATGAACACCTGACAAGCCTGGTATTGAGATCTAAATAACTGGCGCATGAAGACAAGAGTGAAACAGTTTTGTCTCATAGTGCTATAGACTTCAGGTAAATCCGTCACAATGCCAGGGTACTGCATGTCAAGCTAATATTTACGTAAGGCTGGAATACATGCAAGCTTGCACTGTGTGCACACGAGAATGCACAATCAACATAAGCGATGCTAATTGTGTCCTGTAATTATGAAATTGAAGTAATTATACAATCGAATTAATTAATTTTTACCTGCCAGCATTATACACTTGAGGTATTAGGCACACGTCTGCTATACTGAGCTCATCACCAACGCAAAACTTCCCAGCTGTTCTCGTCAACAACTGCTCTATGCCTGCATCAATTAAAACATAAACTCTGTTGATCTTCATATTGAACGTTTAGAGCTGGTAGAGCTAATGCTAACGTCAGTTTCCTCACTCGAAGGCGATGTCAGTGACGGAAGAGCCCAGGATTTGAATCCCGCACATACTGATCTTTAAATTTATATTCAATATAATTTATCTGCATTCTACGCAATCACTAAAAACTCGTATCATACATATGATCATCCTAGGGTTTGTTCCAGTCAAAGATTTCTCAATGATCATCCTCCTCAAGACCCTAGTCTTAGCCACTTTCTTTTTCTTGCTTCTGTTATCCACTCAATGATAATTCCTGCGCAGCATCAGGGTAACCACTCTCCAGACCACAACAAATTCCCTGACTTTTTCAGTGTGTCTCGACATTTCGTTACCATCGCAGCATCGATTTCTATGTTGGAAAACAATGTCAGAGATGATTTCTAAACAATATGACATGAAGTTGACATGAAGTCTGTATTGTTTGATTTATATTAATTGGTTTTAGTTAAGAGCCTGATGAGTCTTAAACAAGCATATAATTGCTTCCTGACTCTGTAATGTTATGTTAATATGCACTTTGCAATTTCATTTTACACTGATAGATCTACAGTGAATAAAATTAGGCAAGTATCAGCATGTTACCATTACAAACACGTTGCCTATAATAAAGGTTTAATGACTGCTTCCTATGCAATTGCCAACAATTGGCGTCTTAGTGTTTGAACTTTTCATACTAAAAATGTTAAGAATGCCAAAATTCTATTTTCCCTGACTTTTCCCTGACTTTTCCTATTTTCCCTGACTTTTCCCTGGCCACTTTCAAATTCCCTGACTTTTCCCGGTTTTCCAGAAGAGTGGTCACGATCGAGCAGAAGTTAAGAATTCTTAGTTTAATCTCAAATTTGAGGACGAGCCTTCTCATGATTTTGTAGCTTGCTAAAAACTTCTACAAATATGAACTTACTATCATCAACCATATTTTATAATTACAAGTATGCTTTCAATTTCTTAGCTAAAATTGAATAACATTAATTAATTGCCATATTTAAAATTTATTTACAATTAACAGTCTGTAATGATAAAAAACAAGAATAGTTGTGATCGTAACACAACTGTCTCAATTATATTTAAGTTCTGAAAATCATTTCAGTTTACAGTACAAATTACAACGTGACTAACGGTAAGACTGCGATGAGCAGAATTCCTCTGCAGTACAGTAACTAACCAAGCATTGAAGAGTTTAAGAGATTTATTTATAAGTATCTAAATTTTGTCAATCATCATAATCATCATCATCATCCTCCCTTGAATCCCCGTCTAACCAGGGTCGGAATACAAATAGATTGTCTCAAATCCTCTCTGCCCTACACCACACCACCAGCCAATCCCCTATTTGAGACTTTTCCATTCGTTTAAATTTTTGTTGCAATTTCTTGAGCCTAGACGCTCATTAACCGAATGTCCTTTCTGAAGTTGGTGTGGATCTTAGTGCTTTAGTCGCCTTCTACGACATGTGCAGTCACCAGTTGGTCAATTCTTCAAACAACCCGGACACAACACTGGGAGGAATCTAAATTTTGTCAATACTCCTTAAAAACCTATTTTTTACTTTTTAGGTCATAGTCTGCTCTAGTTTAGGATATTACAATAGTGAGATATTATGTAATAATTAACAAATTACATAACAAATCACTACCTTGAAATCCGACAGCGATCCAGTGTTTGGCCCAATCAGCTTTCTTGCCTTCATCATTGGTCATCATTGAGACAAGGTTAAGCACAGCCAGGTTCTGTAGAGGCTGGATACCACAGTTAACTATCTCCGCTATCTGCCTAGCCTAGCAACACACAACTCAGCAACATCAGTCTAAACTGAATACCATTGTTAACTATTTCAATTGCCTAGCCTAGCAGCACAACTTAGCAACATCAGTTCAAACTGAATACCGCAAGTAACTATTTCAACTATCTGTTTAGCCAAGTAACACAAACTAGCAGCATCAGTTTAAAAGGAATATCACAGTTAACTACCTCAATTATCTGCCTCGTAAGGCAACAATATTACCTGCATAACATCAATATCTTATGTGAATCAGTTGATTTTGAATCTGAACAACAGAATAAATGAAAATTAAAACATTTTCTTAACACAATCTACATAATATCACCTACATTATGAATTTATGATGCCCATAATACTACATTATGGATACCATAGTGTACACTGTGTAAGCACAAGCAATTTAATTGACACAAATACTAAATGTACTTAATTGATAAAAATGCTACAAGTATTATTTGATATGAATACTAAATGTATTTAAATCACACAAATACCAAATGTATTTAACACAAATACTAAATGCATTTAATTCACATCACAAATACTAAATATACTTAATTCAATAACATGACATAAATTTTATTTGCATTGTGAATTAAACTCACCTGAACTGCATTAAATACTAGTACTAAGTTCCAATTTCTGTCTATACATACATATATATGTGTGTGTATGTGTTTGCATGTGTGTGTGTGAGTGTTAACAGAATTATTATGAAGAACTGAGATTGCTTGACATTAATGAAATTTAATTACAGTATGCAATCAGGCTAAATATACATAAAAAATGCTTGCACATTAATGTCTACTAACAACTTAGTTAATAAAGTTTGTCAGTATTTCAGCCAAAATTTTCGCAGCACAATTTCAATCAAACTATACATACATACTAGATCATCTGTGCATACAGCTGAGTTATTATTCGCTACACAAAATGTAAAATATAAATTGAATAGATAATCAGCATTTAAAAGACTAGTTAAAATTTTCATACAGCACACATACATATAGCACACTTGCATATAGCACACTTCCTAAGCTACGCGGTTAAATGTAAAATCTCTTTCTTTTCTTTGGTTGGAGCCAATGTCAATTAAGATATTCGACCGGGGATCAGTAGGTGCGGGTTCAAATCCTGGACTAGCCCGTCACTGACATCGCATTCGAGTGAGGAAACTGACGTTAAGATTAGCTTTTTTAGCTTTTACAAGTAGGATATAGCCATAGCTAGTTCATATAATTTTAAAGTTAGCTTATTATTAATCAATATACATTATTAATCAATATACATATATTATATATTAGATGAATGAACATTTAAAGTGTTGCTAAAAATTAGCATAAGAAATTTAGCGGAGTATTGCTTACTAATAAGCACTAATGACTTTCAACAGTAATTTTGAAAGTACAAGCTTGAACTACCGGACGAGCATGTTTAAAGCAAGCTTATAGCATACCTGAAAGCGCTGCATAGTGTCCTTAGGAATGAGACCATTCTTGGGTCTTGTCTCGTCCAAATATTCTATAATTGGAAGCTACAAGAATATAATAACTAATTAATTATCATATCGAACAAACAATGAATACAAAATGAGGGAATATTAAATTCAAAATATATTTAATTTCACGTCTCTTCTTGACTAAATTATTGAAATGATTCAAAAGGGAGTCTAGACAAGACTAGAGAAAAGTTAGAAAACATAAACACTCAAATAAAAAGAAAGAACTTCAAAATCAATGCTTTAACTATATTGATACGTGTAAATAACAGAAAATGAACAAAAAGTAAAGTAAACACGCATTATAGTGAATAATCAACTATGTTGATATCTATCACTTTTTAAAACCACATGTTTAATCCGTTAGGCAAATTAGACCATTTTCCGTATAACCAGTCCAGTGAATGTCCGAGATTTTACTCTCAGATCAGCGCGGCCGGGATTCGAACCCACGAGGTTTCAATTCATCTCAGGCTTTGTCATTTAAAATTTCGTGACGTTACCCCTACGCTATTTAGACATTCAAATTTTTTACAAATTTACATTTTTGAAAATTGTAGAACATTGCCAGTTGAATGTTGTACAATTTTCAAAAATGATTTATTGCAGATCTATACAGGTGTGCAGCAAAAATTACAGATAGACATTTACCAATAGACATCTAGAGATAGGTAAGTAGAAGTAGGCAAGTACAGACAGATAAGTACAGATAGACAAATGCAGATAGATAAGTACAGATATGCAAGTACATATAGATAAGTACAGATAGACATGCCCAGATAGACAAGTACAGACAGACCAGTACAGATAGACAAGTACAGATAGACTACTACAGACAGACTAGTACAGACAGACTAGTAAAGATAGACTAGTACAGATAGACCAGTACAGATAGACTAGTACAGATAGACCAGTACAGATAGACACGTAGAGATAGACGAAGCAACAGACCGATTGAGTGAGAGTGACTCCATCGATGATGAGAGTAGGAACCTGCTTCATTGTGTTCAGCTCACGATAGTCATCCGTCAGCTACACAGCAAAGATATTGGTTATCTCAGAACCACTCAACAAATAGACAGACCAAATTTGTAATTTGTATGGGATAGGCACACATAGTAATATAGAAACTTAATTTAAGATTAGCTTACTAGTAATTTACTTAAATTCCAAATAATATTGAATTAAAATAATAAAATAATAACATAGAATATGTGACCTTCCATAGAATCAATTCGTGAAATTATATTTGATATTGCAGCTAAAATCTGCCTATCTCTGAAGTAGGCCTTCTGAGAACAGTGAAAAGATGTTAGATGAATAGCTGAGCAGCCAAAGACAAGCTGCTGACGACCAACGTGGCAAAATTCTATATTATTAAATGCATGCAGCTTATCAATGAATTGTTATATCATTTACTAGACCAAAAAAAATAAAACAAAAAAGATATCAAGTAAAATAAAAAGGCTTTATAGTGAAATGATCAACTACTATCAACTATCTATCACTTTTAATACCACATTTTTAAACCGTTAGGCAATTTAGACCATTTTCCGTATAACCAGTCCAGTGAACGTCCGAGATTTTACTCTCAGATCAGCGCAGCTAGGATTCGAACCCACAAGGTTTCAATTCACTTCAGGAATTGAACCCTCGTGGGTTCAAAACTTCAAGTAATAAAAACAAAATGTAAAATATTTAAATAATATAATCAAGATATCAAAATAAAGCACAATTTACATAGAAATGGAAATGGGAAAGATCCAACAGGTCAAAAATGATAATGATATGATTGTACCAGTCATATCATAATTATTTCAACAACAGCTCAAAAGCAGACACAAATAGAACAAAATAAATACTGATTAAACGTTATCAACTACCTTCACTAAACATTTGTTTATGGTTTTTTACCTTTTATTTTATCATTTACTTGAATAGTCTTAAAACACTCTACATCAAAGCCTCTAAGTAACTGCTTATTCTTTTGATTCATCATGGTTCACTGTTTATTGTGGTGTTTGTGTAAAGCTGACTTTTACTTAGCCCATATGTGAGCTGCACAGGATTTAAAGACCATATTGGTGTTTCAATTACACTAAATGAAATTTAAATTTCTTTAGTATGGACCTTAAAATGTGTGATCTGAATATAATTAAAAACGTCTCGAAATACTCATACGTAAAAGGCTGGACCCATTCAATATTGAAATTACTTGAAGACAAGAACACATCATAAATGTCTGGCCTACATCAGTTATGAAGCCCAGACTACCAGATCACCTACATCATCTATCTATAGATCACCTACAATCAATGTGAAGATCTAGGGAGACAGATCGGTGTAGAGAATATTACTTGCACTACATATTTAAACAGCTCAACTGTTTTAACTAAAAATTGAATATGCCAGTTTGACAACACTGAAATGCCTGAATAAACAGCCCTGGCATATTTCCGTCATATTATGCTGATTACTGTGTACCATTAAGTACTTACTCCGTTAGGCAAAACTTACGATATGTTGGATCATGGAAACTTATAGACATTCTTATATGTCAAACAGTTGCTTCTTATGGTGACAACTGACAAGTCACTTCCTGTAGCAGGTCCCAAAAAGTGGAGGGAGCTTCCACATTTTATAAGACATTCGGACTCATCCGATTGCTTTAAAAAGGATCTTATAACACATCTTTTGCAGGATCCTTCCCAGCAAATTCTATGCTCTGATCTATTTCTAATATCTCTTAGAATTTGATATATTAGTTAGATTAATGTATGACAATATTTCGTCTTCATACTGCTTGTTATTTGTGTATTTTATTGTATATTGTTTGTTTTGTTTCTTTGTAAAGTATAGTGATGCCTTTGCATAATATACTCTATTAAATATGAAACACATTAAACATAAACAGAAGGAGGTACCTGCTGTTTTTCTTTGACAATATTCACAGCTCGATATTCATATTCAATACCCTTGTAAGCCAATGCTACAAATCAAATTTACAGTCGTGTAAATTCAGCCAGTTAATTACGAATTTATTCAAAGATCTGGATAAAGAGTTGTTATATATATTAATTTAAATTAAAAGATTTAGAGTAGACTGGTCTCTTTTTCTCTCTCTCTCTCTCACTCTTCCCTTATCTGTACTGCCTAATACCAGATACAAGCGCTCTCTTAGTCATATGCTGCCGAATAATCACATTTCTTATTCCATTACTGATCTCTTGCTTTGTTCTTCTCAGTCCTTCTCATCTCACTATTTAGACGACTACTATCACCATTATAGTTATACATTTATGCAATAGTTCACAATCACAATCATATTATACATGCCTTATATATAACATATATTTATCAAATACCTGTCAAATATATTTATATATAGCTCAACATATAATGCACACATATCTGAAATATATACAAATTGTACAACTGCACATACCTAGGCAGATTCACAAATACTAGTTGTATGCCATATAATGTTATTTTACAAGCACAACATTTGTATATTTCGTGCACATCCATGCAAACACATAGACATCTTCACAAACTGAAATTCAACGTAAATTGCAGATTTATAAGTTACATTTGAACATTTCCACTAGCACTAACAAGCAATAACATAACAATAGAGCTCACTACAGACAATACACTCACATAAATTCACTTTACAATTCACTTACTACTACTGATGCAGCAATGCAACTTAAATATTGTAACAATGTGATTTGCCTAAAACTTAACACATACAAAAATTCAAAGTGCTTAAGAGATATAATGCAGGAACAATCCAATGTATTATGCTAAAGATGAAGCTATTCTTTCAAAAGCATATCAATGGCATGATGAGCACTGAATTTGAACTATGCAAATGTAATACTGATGCAAATATAATTTTAAAAACTTCATACCTATTCGAACCCTCCAAGAGGCAGAACTTCTAAAGTATGAATACAGTATAGGCTGTAAATAACAAAACAAAAAATTGGTTAATTAAAATTAAATCATAATTAAATCAATCATCCATCAATCAAGACTAAAACAGCCAGTTGCATGCAGTCAGTATGCAGAATATTAAATCCTAGACTTCCAAATCACTTACAATCTTTAGAGTGACATTAAACTCAGCTTTTACACTTAGCAGTTCATGATCCCAATGATAAAATATGCTTTAAAATATAATATCGTTTCAAAGATAACTAGAACAGTAAAGAACATTTCATTCAAATTTCTCAACTTTATTTTTCTCACTGAAGTTTCATTTTCGTAAAATTTACAATTAGAGCCCATAATGGAATTCTTCCAACAGACACCAAGTGGGTTTTTCAACGCTGTAGGAATCACTATACATAATACCAGGAACAAAATTATAGAACTTTAATGATACCTACTGTCAGGAACCTGATTCTACAAATTTTAACCTGAGGTAAAATAAGGACCTGACATCAAATGGTCCAGGATTTGAATTCCTAATAATATGCCTCTAATAATTATTTTGGAATCTTTACCTGTCCTCGATTTGACTGAATCTAGATATCCTACGAAGTGATTGATAACTTCAACGACTGTATTAAATTAAATATTAATTTAATACGAAAAGAAATAAAATAATACACGGATATATACACTGTGTTTTTTATAACTGATACCCAAAATTTTGGTAACAATATAGTCATAAGACGTTGACAGATGTTCTTGAAATTTACAGCACTTGACCAGCAGCCAATTCTACAAAACATATATAAATTTCGTTTGAATATCTTTAATAACGTGAGAGTTATAGGTTTGCGAATAGGAGTGGGGTCAGATAAGAAATTTCCAGTAAAGGATTACAGACGTGTTACATGCAGCGTAGTTTATCTCTATAAAAATACTTGCTAAACGCAATATAAAATTTCTGCAAACGGTATTTTGAAGAACAATCACTTCTTCTCAAAACGACGTAAAATACGTGATGATATGTTCTTAATTGACAAAGTTATTGAACTTTTTATGCATGCATTGCATGAAGAGAATAAACGAAGAAGAGGACGCCGCTGCAGTGGCTGCGGTGATAGCAGTTTTACCCAGACAAGCAATGCATATATTAAATGTTCAATAACTTTGTCAATTTAGAACATATCAGCATGTATTTTACTTCATTTTGCAAAGAAGTGATTGCTCTTCAAAATAGCATTAGCTGAAATTTTGTGACCTGTTGGCTATTATTTCTATAGATATAATTTTACGCTGCATGTAACACGCTCTTAATCCTGTACAGGAAATTTCTTACTTTATTGTTAAAGCAATTTGGGGTATCAGTTATAAAAAACACAGTGTAGTAGAAAGAAAACTAAAACGATTTTAAATAGCACGTGTACGCAAATTTCGAATAACTTAAAATTACACTTTTCTATCTAATTAACAGTTCACTTTAAATCTCGCCAAAGTAAGTACTTTATATTACATACAATTACTTTTGACATACAAATTACTAATATGCTCTCTAGCATAAATTCCTACACTTTACTCTAGTTTCCTCTCGACTATTCGCCCATTAGGATCCCTTCTAATATAATCCCTAGGTTAGAATGTTTCAATGGAACTCTCTTCCCTGTTTGATCTCCTACAAATTACAAATCACTCTCTTCTCATCGACTGTTCGCTGGACTACAAATCAGTTCGAATAACCGAACCCTTTGAATTGCTCTCAATTCGTCTATTACTGAGATTCCTCAAATCTCCTAAATCTCTTTTCAACTTGGCATGTTTTATGTCCGTGTTGTCACTCTTCCATCTCTCTCTCCTTCCTGTTTAGGCATGCCCTCATTGGTCACTCGCCCTAGCTTATCTACCGCCTAGGATCTCACTTTAATAAAACTCAATACTTTAAATCTTAACTTTACTTATCCAGCAGTATTCTTAGATACTTTACTATAAATACAATTACAAATACAAATACATACTAAATGTATATCGAATCAAGCTCTGACACCTAGTAGCAGTTCTTGGTTCACACCTAGTAGCAGTTCTGCAGAGGACTAGCTCTAATCTAGGGATAGAGAAAAGGGCCTAGCTGTACAGTATATTGTTCAAATGTAACATTTTAATGTAAACATTAATATGCTTATTATATAACTTTAAAATATTTCTTTATTTTGAGTGCAATATTGGATAAATATTTTTGTTTTAGTTTTGATTTAAATGTAGAATTCTTTTTGTCCTATATATATATATATATATATATATAGGACAAAAAGAATTCTACATTTAAATCAAAACTAAAACAAAAATATTTATCCAATATTGCACTCAAAATAAAGAAATATTTTAAAGTTATATAATAAGCATATTAATGTTTACATTAAAATGTTACATTTGATTGTCCTATATATATATATATATATATATATATATATATATATATATATATATATATATAGGACAAAAAGAATTCTACATTTAAATCAAAACTAAAACAAAAATATTTATCCAATATTGCACTCAAAATAAAGAAATATTTTAAAGTTATATAATAAGCATATTAATGTTTACATTAAAATGTTACATTTGAACAATATACTGTACAGCTAGGCCCTTTTCTCTATCCCTAGATTAGAGCTAGTCCTCTGCAGACAGATTGGATTGGATCATAGATTAGTGCAGATATCAGAGCAGTCCTCAACACTGATCTATGAATCAATGCAGAGGGAGAGAGAGAGAGAGAACTATGTTTATTTTCAGAAAACACTCAAATATGCAATAACATAAACTAGGCCCTCAAATGGGTTATAAAATCCTATCTAGCAGACCACCCATCATGCATACAAAAATAATAATACAAACTAAAAAATATGCAAACTAAAAATGAAAAAAGGAAACCCTATACATATATACATCGACTCGAAGAATATACGCAATGTGCACATATACATATAAACATGCATATACATATACATGCACATACATGCATAATTATACACATATGTACATAAACATAAAAGCAAAACATAAACACAAGCAAATAATCTCATATAGACTTTTATAAAGGGTGTTTACTTTGAAAAATGACAATATATATTTTTCAGTCGTTGAAGGCACCACCGTGCAATGATAAGCTTTATTGTTTTGCGAAAGGAAACTGAAATGTTATATATCCTAAAAATGCAATATTTCCCCTCTACATATCCTATCTAGATGTATATTAAATGAAAATTAAGACATATGTCTATCATCATTTGATAAATAATTGAAATATAATTTTTTTAAATTTTAAAAATACCATTCAGTGATAAATGAAGAAATTCATAATAAATATATAGGGTTGCCAGCCATCAATATAAGCACACACCCCTCCCCACTCTCTCACTACACCTCCACTCTCACCACACCTCCACCAGGCTTGTTTATTATGTGAGCAAAGTTAACACTACATATTATAAAAAGGTTTATGCACCTAGTACTAAGTATTATATCATGTATACTAAAAAATAATAAGTTTAAGCATGTACTCACAAACACATACAAACAAATATGTGTAATAAATCAAAGTTATCGATAACAGACACTACTAAAGCAATAAACTAAGATAATTTTTTAATTTAGAAACAATTTTAGTGAACGAGAGTTACGAATATGTATGGGAATTTTGTTCCATTCTAAGACACAATCATAAAAATAAGATTTAAAATATGCAGAGTTGGCATTTGAATGAATATTGTTAGTATTTGACAGCCTGGTATTATAGGGATGAGATAACTGCAGAGTACTGAATAGGATCTCAGAGGACTAGCAAAGCAGCTAGCATTTTTAAAGCTATAGGCATAATAATTATAATTTACAGAATGTATCCACGTTGAAAATGCACACATCTCTGATAAATGGGTACTTTTAACAGAAACTGGATTTATTTTCTTTGTCTCTAAGACACACCTTCTTGCAAAGTACCATATGACTCTCAAGAAATCAATATGTAGTAATTTCTTTTATATGAAAAATTGCTTTAAATAGAAATTATAAATATGATGTTTGAGACAATGAAATTTATATTCGCCAGAAATTTACAGCGGACAAATGACAAAGCGATAATTGACGTTAATGTTTATGAATTATAAATATGACTTAGCAATTAAACTCTTAAATATACTTGTCATAAATTTATAATCGACAAATGAAATAGCTGTAGCGTTGATATTTAGGAATTATAAGTATGACGCAGCGATAAATTTTAATAGGGCCCTATATACTCGCCATAAGTATATTTATTCGTCAAATGACAGAGCTGTAACCATCCCAACTATTAAGGAATTTCGCCAGCGAGCGAATGTCGACAGCATTATAATGTTCAGCATAATTTCCGACAGACAAACAGAACTGGCTCATTATATATTAATATAACATAACGGCACATTGGGTCAGGAAGCATAAATACTTGTTTAAGACCCATATGTATTAGATAAAAGAACTTCGAAATAGAAATTACATAATAGAAAATCTTTACAACACTGCTGCGGAAATGAGTTAGGATAGTTGGCTATTTTTAAAAGTTTTCTTTCCTGTATAGTCTTTAAATACAGTGTTTGAAATTTGTTACTTAACATGCTTACATCTGTGACAGCTAGGACTCAAAAAAACTTTGCTAATAAAAACTTTGCTTGATATACTCCAAGATTATACGACCATGGAACAAGAACTACGAAAATATTACAATATTTTGCCATGTACTGCAAAATTATGAAAATAACGGGCACACTTTTAAAGTGGATAGGTAATTGGTTAAGTAATAGAAAGCAAAGGGTGTGTGTCGAGGATGAGTTCTCAGAATGGGCAGCAGCGAAGAGTGGTGTGCCACAGGGCTTTGTTTTAGGACCTCTATTATTTTCAGTTTACATCAATGACATTGACATAGATATTGTGTCTAAATTTAGTAAATTTGCAGATGATTCTAAAGTAGCAAAAGATAGTAAACAACATTGAAGATGCTGAGATTTTAAAGTATGATATAAAAATATTACAGAACTGGTCTAGGGATTGGCTAATGCAGTTCAATGATGAGAAATGTAGAGTTATGCTTATAGAGAATAATAATTTAGAATTTAGTATACATTGAACAATATTAAACTAAAATCCACAAACAGTGAGAGGGATTTAGGAGTCTTTGTGGATAGCTCTTTTAAATTTAGTGAAAATGGTAATAAAGTTGTAAATAGTGCTAATTGTGTATTAAGAATGATTAAAAGAACAATTGCATGTAGAAATAAAGATATTGTGGTAAGGCTATATAAGGCTCTTGTACGGCCCAAACTTGAATACTGCGTTCAGGCTTGGTGTCCATATCTTAAGGAAGATATCGATAAATTAGAAAAGGTAGCAACAAGGCTGGTATATGACTGTCAAAAACTTAGTTATGAGAATAGATTAAAATTTGTAGGATTAACCTCTGTAAGTGAGAGAAGAACTAGAGGATATTCAATAGAAGTTTTTAAGATACTCAAAGGCTTCAGCAAAGTTAACCATAGTATTTGGTTTAATTTATCAAACAACAGAAACACAAGGGGACATATTTATAAACTTAGTAAATTTAGAAGTAGAATAGATTTAAGGAAATTTTTCTTTAGTCAGAGAGTTATAAATGCTTGGAATAGTTTGCCAAGCAAAGTTGTGGAAGTAGAATCAGTGAATGCTTTTAGAAATAAATATGATAAACATAAGAACATGCAAATTAGATGCTAATTGCATGTTCAGTGTTATACCTAGGCTATGACATGTGTATAAATTTGCTATGTATAAATTTGACATGTTGACATGAAGTCTGTATGATTTGATTAATATTGATTGGTTTTAGTTAAGAGCCTGATGAGTCTTAAACAAGCATAAAACTGCTTCCGGACTCTGTAAATGTTATGTTATTATTTAATTAGTTTGGACTGAATTTCTGGATTTTTGAATTTGCACCGATTTTGGACCTTCTTTTTTTGCTCGCCGGCTTGATTTTGTCTCAATAGTGCTCGATGTTGTCATTGATGACTGTAGCACTCTAATTGTTGTTGTTGTTGTTATTATTATTATTAATTAGACAAACTGAAGAGAAACAGTATAACAATACCTTTGCAGCACACATTGCAACTAGAAACCTCTACGATATCTGTACGAGAAGTAGAAACAGACTGTCAGTCGTCCAAGAGCAGAAGTCTTTGACCTAGAGATATTGATTTCAAAATAAAATTTTGACGTTTTATTACTTTATTTACCAGGGTACTTTATGTTATTTACCTTCACCTTCTTAGAATCATAGTTTGTTTACTAATAAAAATTAAATATCGAGCAAAAGATGTTTTCACTGAACGACTGAACATCCCAAACTGTTTTGAGAAAACTTTTACATCTGTTGCAATCTTCCAGAAAAGATTTCTTTAACGAAATCAATTTAGACATTTTAATTTTAAGTATCTCTGAGAAAAATTGAACAAATCTAATTCATTTAGACAAGGAAATTATTTAAATAATTCAAATTAGGCTACTTTCACTTAAAGTTATATGATGTGCGGATATGTAGGCCTATAGGCAGGCCTAAGCCATCTTTGGTATAAACCTAGCTATCTTTGCTCATCAATTTTTTACACATAAAAGGGGAAAGAAGATGTGACTTTTTACTACTTTCGTAATAACTGCAATGATATCTAACAAAATTCGTACAAATTTAGTGGGTAGACCCCAAACATATAGGGGCCTATGGTAGACACCTATATTAATTCAAATAATAGTTTAAATAATTAAATTCCTATTTCAATTATGAAACCATTTTTCTTCTAATTTTAGACTAATATCATTAATGGAAATAACCTGATTTACACACGCACCATCCGGCCAGTGAAAGTATGCATAGGCTATATATATGCCCGCTTCATTTTAAATACAATGAACCAGTTGCAAGCTTTGATCCATCAAAGTAGTTGCGGATCCCCGACATCGCCACTGGCTCCAGTCAGTGACGATGTCGATAAGATCGACCGCGGATCAGTATGTATCAAAAAAAGTAAACACGCCTTATAGTGAAATAATCAACTATGTTGATATCTATCACTTTTAATATCACACGTTTAAACCGTTAGGCATCTTAGACCGTAATCCGTGTAACCAGTTCAATGCATGTCCGAGATTTTACTCTCAGATCCGCGCGGCTGGGATTCGAACCCACGAGGGTTCAATTCACCTCAGGATCTGTCATTTAAAAGTTCATCACGTTACCTCTACTCTACTGAGATATTCAAATATAAGCTGTAGCGTCGTCACGTGAACAGTGACTTGATGACTTTTATTCAAGACTATTATTTGGAGCTCGATAAGTTATTTAGATACTGAAAGTTAGATAATTTGCCTGGATTACGCAGATACGGACAACCTGTAACATCACATAACCAAACTGACTTCTAACCTCAGGTTTGTCACAAGGTCACACTGGAAGGCGTCGCGGCACTATAGCTGCATATCTGCGGATGAGGCAACCTCTGCGTAATTGCTGATGCCATATCCACTGCGTAAAAGATTCATGGGCCCAATTGGAGACAACAACATCTCATCTGTAAATATCTAAATGGCATCTGCAAGCCTATCACTCGGCATCATATAAAAGTCTAATATCGGTATGACATTAACATGACGTATTTTACAAAAGTATTTAAGTATATCGTATCTTTCTATAAAATAATTTTTCTGAAAATTCTTTGAGTAGCCTATGGGTAAGAGAAGAATTTAAGATTAGGCCTATAACTATTTATTTCAATAATAGTGCTGAAAGACACGTACAAGGGGACCAGAATAAAGATTTAGCATACACTTTGCTCTAAAACAGACATTTTTCTAGGTTAAATTGTCATTGAATTTAAGTGTTTAGACAATCGTAAAGTCTTGGTGTGAAGCTGTGTAACTTCTGGCTCTACTGCTTCAGAAAGGACCACTTCTCATACATGCGGTAGTTACAGTAAGCGGTATTAGGCTTACAGGATCTGCGAATCTAGGCCATCTGATTTTAGGCCGAGATTCCACAACAATTTTGTTAATTCTATAGCAGGATAGGCCTACCTGAATAGTATAATTTTCAATGAAAGGGATAAATATCTGGTATTATCTGGTTAAATTGGTGTATTCTCAATTAATTTTATACTCAGACCTAATGTTAAAGGCTCGCAGAGTACCACATGAAGCAGGCCTATGGGTCCCGGTTGTTATTGCTAAAGGCCCATAGTCGGATTATTCAGCGCCCGGGATAAATTTCAAAAGGCCTAAAGATTTTAAAAATACTACAGCAAAAATAAAGACCTATACTTTAACCACTGGACTCACGGGGCCTCATTTCCTCTGCAGGTGCGAAATTCATAGGCGCTATAGGTAGAAGCAGGGAATGACGCCCCTGCCCAGTAAATTTTAGTCGAAGCTGAGGAAGGCATAGGGGTCCAACCTCGTCATAAGCAGAGTCCCCCAAGAATAATGGTATATTAAAGGAATATTAGAGATGATTTAATGATCCACTCGTATGTGGACGTAAAGAGGAAAGCGGAAGACCAAGAAGAGGTAGAAGAGCTGTTATTTGGAGAAGGCAACAGCCTTCCGCGTCACATTTAATCACAAGGTATTCCGGAGTGTAGAGCAGTAAGCATTCGATTTTCTAGGGAATAAACAAATTACAGGAAAATAATAGTATAAATGTTTTTAACCTTGGTTAGTTTATTATTAATCAACTATCTCTCATCCAGCCGTGAGTGTTTCACTGTCTTAATTCATTAATTTTCGACTACAATATTCCTTAAATAACTAATAGCAGTAATGACAACGGATGTACGTTTTTCCCAATTGAAATTCCGTGACGTCATCATTTCTAAAGAAATGTATGTATCATCATATATTGATATGATAATTTCCTAGAAATAAAGAGAGCTAACCAATTTCTCGTGTGTGACACTTTCAAAACAGTTTTTAATAAAAAAATTAAAATGATATTCATATATATATATATATATATATATATATATATATATATATATATATATATGAACAAGATAGCGGTTAAAACAATTTATTAAATTCAATCATATCCGATCTATAATAAGTAGGAACAACTAACGAATATATAAACAGAGAAATTGAAAAAAACGTTTTGTAAATGAGAGTAAATGTTTCACATACATGTATAACAGCATACGGCGTGGGAGAATATCTCTAAAACAGAACTGATTCTACATCCAGAATCATCTTTATAAATGAGAATCATCTCAGTGAGTGAGCTCGTATCTACTCGTAAAATAATTCTGTGCTTTATACAATCAAAAAATAAAGCTATGTTTTATTCTCTCTAAACATACCTCTGTATATATAATACATTTTCTGCGTGCAGGATTCAAGTCTAATGTTCGCCATAACTGACATATGTGGTATTAAAAAGTGATAGATATCAACATAGTTGATCATTTCACTATAATGAGTGTTTACTTTGTTTACATACTTTCTAGGTAAAAATACTGGCTGCAAATTTGGATGTTTCTTTTAGTTCACAGGCGGAATAGCAGAACTCATGTATCTCGTCCATTGTGCACTCTCGAAACACCGCTCTAAACTACTGCGTAACCACAACAATATGGTTTAGGCTACTTGTTTAACCAATTATAGAAAAATTTAACGTACAAAAAACCTATAACAAAGATCTTATTACAATTCGCAGTAAAGTCTATAAATACAATATCTACAAATATACGTGCGTCAATATAATAGCTTATGGCAGTACAGTGCTAATTATCAAACGTCAATTACAGGACCAAATGCAGCGTTTCTGACCAACAGATGGATTATACAACTACAGCTACAATAAACAAAACTAACAATATGCCATTAAAGCTCCATTAAAGAGCAACATTATTAAACTACCGCAAATATTTTTCAAAATAATATTTGTTAAGTAGTATTTGTATAATTAATCTAACAGCAAAGTTAGAAAGTTCACTTGATTTGTTCCAATTTTCCAGCAAGCTAGAAAAATTTACCATGACAAAAAATTGATACACTTACTTCAATGACATATTGTAAAATTCTGCATCCACTTTCTACACTACAGCTAATAATTATAAATGATTCTCAGTACTATGATATGTAAGCAAGCTAAATGTGAAAGCAAGAACACACAACTGGACATCAACATGGCCACAGAGCTGTAATATACGCTATACCATATATGTAATGATATTCAGATAAGCATAATTGTTCATAGAAAATATATAGATATAATATACTTTGTATTACTTACAGATATACTACCACGCATTGATGTGTACACATGACACTGTTTATAACTCTTGAATAAATTCATGCTCGACTTGGCAAAATACGCAAGGTATTCTACTCATTAAATAGTCGTGTTAGATGGAAGGCTCCATTGCTATATGATAACAATATTGTAAAATATCAGGAAATATTCTGTTGTAAACATCAAAGAAGCATTACAAGCATAAGTATATAAATACTAACACACTGCACAGCAAACACTTGACACAATGCACATCACCCAACTGCATCTTAATGCTTAATATACGTTTTCTAGGCCTCCTGTTTCAGAAGTAAATTGTGTTCATTCTGCAATATTGATTCCAGTTCCGAAGTCACCCGGAATTGAGTATTAAATATGGATTCGGTTCTGTCAGATATTCAAAGTAAATCCGGTACACCCTAGTTTATTTCAATCATTCACAAGCATTCTTTCACATAGTTAGCATAAGCAACAGAGAAATATCAAAACTAAACGAAATATCTAAGGGCAATTATTCACAACTGAATAAAGGCTTCACACAGAAATAACTGTCAGTTAAAAATCACAACACAGATACAATGTTAGCATACACTACAGGAAAGAATGTGAGACAAAAACGTTACGTATGTATAATAGGTATTAACTCATGAATCTACTACTACTACACCATTTCTCTTTAACCCATGCGCCATGCTAACTACATATACTGCTGCAGAAAATTTCTCATACGCGTAAACTTGTCATTAATCTCGCCTGCTTTCATATATAGCATAGCAATAAACAATCTCAATTTCAGTAAATTTCTTTAAACTATTATTGAAGTTATTATTTTATGCAGTACAATCTTTGATAAATTTCACTATCGGTATATAACGAAATACATGTAGTGTAGAAAAATTATTTCAATAACGGTACGTTCATAAGACTTTATAAAAATCTATCCAATATTGTCAGACGAGTTTTCAACTATGTGATGAGAACGAACACTGTAGAATAATTTACTGCAGTAGTTTCGGCAGATATTGTTCTAAGTATTGTTCTTCAGGCTCTTGTCTTTTCATACATGCTTTTGCCATCGCTGACAATGCGGCCACAGCTCTATGCAGTGCTGCCCCTCTGCTCAAAGAACTTGTACGTGGGGTTGACGTAGCCATTCATCTGCATGCTGCTCACATGCTTCTCCTCGGGCGAGGCCTCGTCATCGATGGGGTCGAGGTTGAGACGCAGAGGACGCTGATAGGTACGGCGCCTGCGAGAGATGACGACGAGCAGAACGACGACCGCTATGATGGTCAGCGTGCCTACAGCAATGGCTACCGGCACCGCTGAGCTCAGCCCCGTGCTCTCTGCACTGCGCTCGTTCTTGTCGATAAATGCCTGAAGTAACACGACAAGTACAGTTATTCTACAATAATCTCTCAATTATTCTGTCAAATGTCAGATGCATGGTACATAATTCTTCCACTTGCTTGTTTTTGTTCTGTCCAAAGATGCTACTTTGACCAAGCTGATATCCTAATGACATGAAGCCATTTTTGTGCCTTACTGAAGCCTTTATCATTACACTGGCAATGGCTTCTGATATAACTTTCCTTTAAAAGCTATTGTTTGGTCTGCAGATCCATTGCATTCCGTACTTTTAGTCAGTAGTAAAGCCAGATTTGTTAAGAGAAAGTTGCTAAAATATTTTGGCAATGAAATTAGTAAATATTTTATTTGATTGGTAAATCCGACCAATAGATCAGTTCGGTAATTGAAAACATATTTTGTTGCATGTTAACACTGATTTGTTTATGTTGACATCTGATACATATATTTATATGTAAATGTAATGGGTCTATGCATATCGTTATAATGGGTGTCAGAGTTATACTATAAGTGTTAAGTTATTCTTTAATTAATATCCGTATAGTAGGTTGTAAAGTAAATAACATTTCTAACGAAAGCTTGTATTAGAAATTTTATGAGGAACTAGTACATTTCAATGGTATTCTATGCAGTGTTTACGTTTTCTTGTCCACTGTTTACATTTGGTGTCCCTGATGTTCTTTTTATAGCTATTACCGAAAAGATCTATTAAGTAAGTCCCCAAAAGCTAGTCATAGGTGCTACACAACCTGGAAGCAACATAAGTGCTTTTGAGGGTTAAAATCATTATCGAATAGACAAAACATGTAATCTTACCAATTTCTACAAAATTGCTGATGATATATAAGCCAATGAGACAGGAGTAAAATAGTCAAAATACTATAAAAGTATTTTAAAGTATCACTATGAAACCCACCTGATCTGCATCAAATACGTTGCTATGGACATTGGCTGCATTACCATGACGATCGTTGCTAGGTTTGTACAAGTAGCTAACGTCATCTTTGGTTGGGTTGACTTTTTTCTCATCCTCAGCATAGTGAGGTTTTTCATCCGGAACTTGCACTTCAATTATTCGCTCATCTTCTGCAGAATTAATAACAAACACAAACTGAAATGAACTGAATGGAAAGATCTGAAAATATAGCTATGTCTTAGCTACTTAGCAACTTAGCTATTTAGAGGAATAGTTACTTACAGGCTAGACTATTTGAATAATAACAATAATAATATTAATAGTAAAGGTTTAATGTCCATTTCCTCATACAAGGATGATGTCAGGGACGTCCCCATCACATGCCACTAGAAATCGATTCACCCGAATGATCTGAAAAAACATGTGCCGAAGAGAAAGTAAAATATCTTAAATAGTGCCAGTATGGTAATAAAAAAAACAGTCAGGCTAGATGAAAAAAGTATATGGTGGGAAGAGATGTGTTTTCAACCTACAATGCAAAGTGGAAATAGTAGAACAAGAGTGAAGATCAGGAGACTGAGAGTTCAAAACAGTAGGAGCTGAGAAAGAAAATGAACAGCTACCTAATGAAGTGAGAATATTACGAATTTTGAGCAATTTTGCATCGGAGGATCAAAGCTTAAGAGAAGGTTGATATTGGATTAGGAGATCAGAAACTTTTGAACGCACTGCAAAAGCAGGAGAGTAGAAGGTAAGCCATATAGTTATGATTACAGTAGTCCAGTTTAGAATGAACTACTGATTTAGCAAGAATTAAGGATGTATTTTTATGATTAGCTACCTCATATCTAAACTACTTATAAGCCTAGTCATTTAACTACCGTTTACAACTAGCTAACAATTTTGTAATACAACTGCAATTATTAGAATTCAAATGTCTGGGTAGTTAGCCCTCCCCTCCAGACCATCCACTATTAACAGTTGTTTTCTGAAACCTCTGAGGATGATCAACCCAACAGCGAGCTCTTTGTATTCAAATATTTTAGCTTTGCTACAGCATAACTTGCATGTTCGAACCCAATTAATGTGCTTCTAATATGCTAAACCAATCTTCTAGTTCTGTAAGATGGCAATTAAATTAAATTTTGTAGATTGGCATACCTATTGATTTAGTTATTACTAAGATGACAGCAGAGATTAATACAGATATTGAAAGTATTATATCATTACAGTTATAGATATATCTATAAAAAGAGTATCAGGCTTGAGATACTGATAAAGCCCTTGGGTGTTAAAATTGACGTTTTATCCAACAGCAATTAATTATTAACAGTTATTAATAAACATCCACATTCACTTCATACCAGGTAATCAGTTCATGAAGTTATGAACAGTGAAACTTATCTATTCTCCAGCAGCTTATTATTTACAGTCATTTCAAAACATAGACATAAGAGTAAATGTATACTATAAAAAACTGCAATATGAATTAACAACTAAATTTTAATATTAAGTGAGAAGAAAGATAAAGATAAAATATTTAAAAACTCCATAATAAATAAAAAGTATTAGATTCAAATATATATACTACTCACCAATATCTTCGTCACTGTCGCTTACATCATCTTCAGACTTTATACTGTCTTTAGCTTTAGAATCCTTTCTATCTCCGGCCTTGACGTTTTCTGTTGACTTTGATTTATCTTCAACATCATCGTCATCTTCATCATCATCATCGTCATCATCATCATCATCCTCAGAGTTGACATAATCCTCATCAGTATCATCATCAGTGCTGCTTCGCTGCAGCTTATCGGCCTGTTTGTTGACGGGCTGAGTGAGCAGGATGACCTTCACATCAGGGTCCATTGAACGGTAGGCATCAATGAACGGTTCTGTTCACACAACAATACCAGGACTACAATCAGAACATCCTACCAATCAAACATCTTACATGTTTTACTTACCTCAAAATATTATAAATTGTATAAACAGTTCAAATTTTTTGAGCTAATCCATACAGTCAAAACTTAGTACTAATAGATAATAATAATTATAAAAGTTTAACGTTTAAGATCTAGTGGTTGCATTAATATTATTACTAATAATAGACTCGGATGTTTTATTACTAGAAGTACTACATCATCATCATCTTTCCTTGAATTCTAGTTTAAATAGTGTCAGTATACGAACAGACCTACTCCCAATCCTCTCTGTCCCACACCATATTATCAGTCTATCCCATATTTTTCATGTCCTTCTTAATCAATGCATCCTACATCAATTGTTACCTCTCTCTGGCTTAACATCCTGCTCTTCCCGCCAAACTACTAGTATTAGTGTAAATATTACTATAATTAAGCCAATTACAAAATTATTATGTTAATGTTTACCTTTTCTTTTGTCTTGTGCTGTAAATGATCCTAGGTTAGTAAATGATCCTAGGCTAGGTTAGTGTTAAAAGGATGAAAGAGATATTGTATATATTGAGAGTTTTAAACTAAAAGTTTAAACCTTGTTTAAAAGTTTCCTTACTCAAAAGCAACGTCAGTGACAGGCAAGCCCACGATTTGAACCCTGCACATACTGATCCGCGGTCGAATATCTTAC
Organism: Enchytraeus crypticus; assembly: GCA_905160935.1. NCBI lineage: Eukaryota > Metazoa > Annelida > Clitellata > Enchytraeida > Enchytraeidae > Enchytraeus > Enchytraeus crypticus. The sequence continues at coordinate 774,077 of CAJHZI010000421.1, read as the reverse complement.
CGGATAATTAATTAATTGGATCATTACCACTTTTAAACTTGCACAGCATGTAGATCTACTAAAAGGCCATGCATATTTATTTGACAATCAATAATATGTATAGCAAGGCCTAGACAACTCTCAAACCACACGAGATAGAGCAGATTCTACTAACGAATCTGCTGCTTGATCTTGTTTTTAAGCCCCGGCACCCTGCTGAGCATGTTGAGCGCATCAGTGAGTTGCTGATCAATGAGGCGCAGATGCTGAGCTGTCTCCTCGTGTATCCTATCAGCCTGCTCGGGGTCAGTGTCCTCCACATGCTCGTAGTGGTTGATCGTGTGCATGCGGTCCTTGTGCAGCGTTTTCACGTAGCGCTTCAGCGATCTCAGTATCTCACCGGCCTACGCATCAATCAATCAACCAATCAGTCAGTCAATCAATCAATAAACGAACGCCTGTTCAATGCCAATAGATAAACTACTACTTCAATCAACTAATCAACAAAGCAATCAATAAAATAAATGAATCCTTTCAGTCAATGTCAAACAATGCAGTGAAAAGATCAGAGGTTGCATTAAGTAGGTGCATTGTTGGCAAGATATCCAACAGCAGATCAGTAGGTGTAGGGTTCAAATTCAGTATTCTCATCATCATGGACATGCTATCGAGCAGGAAACTGATGCTAAACTAGGCTTTGAGAACATTAAATTGGTTGACACTAATGATACTACAACATCAGTGCTTTTCAAGATCCTATTTGGATCTACCTAGTTTATATAATTAAATGCCTAAATCAGTGCTAAACTGAGTATGCTATGAACTGAGTATGCTATTAGTGGTTTTTATACAAGGATGATTGTAATAAATCAAATTGATAATAGTAAAATGCAGTATAGTGAAAAATGTAAATCGTACATCAGGTCTGGGATCAACGACGGCATTGAAATAGTCATCGAAGGCTTGTTCCTTCTTCTCTAGAATGTTAGCCTGAACACGTTGCTCATGCAGCTGCTTCAGCTGCTCTCTCTCACTGTCACTCTCGTCTTCCTCTGCCTCATACATCTTCTGAAACCTCTGCACAACACCATTCTCATCTCTCATACTCTCTCTCTCTGCGATATACTTAACACCCTACATAGTATGCAAAACAATAATCTCTCATTATCTCAATTATTTATCTCAAAATAATAGTTTCCCTCGCAGTATCAGATCTTGTTAGCCAGACTGAGTCAGAAGCTGCAGTTCCACAAAGATTCAGAAATGCAGGTTTCAAAATCAAACACTCTCTCCATCACTGGCATGCTAGAGAGCAGTAAACTTACGTTAAACTCTGCTTTATCCTTTGCTTAAGTCACATTTGAGCAAATGCAGACCCACCAAAATTTAAAACAACTTTATTATTATTGTTAGATATATTTACATTTGATTTAAGTAAATATATATCAGAAACTAAAATCCCTATATAACCAAAATCCCCGAAATATGTTTAACCACAAAGCAGACGGCAGGAGAACAGCAGGAAGACCTAAAAGAAGATGGAAGAACTGCCTCGAAGAAGACTTGAAGGCTGCTGGAGTTAGCATTTACGGGAGAACATTACAAAGAAAACAAATGAACATCGAGGAAAGAGCGAATTGTAGCCTTGTGAACAACATGAATAGTCTTATATACAAGAAGTACAGAAGAGAAAAGTGGTGATTAAGACAGTTAATAGTCTTCAAATAACAACAAACTAAACGTACATAAATTGTTAATAACAGACCTCTGTGATTTCTTTGTTAAGCTTCTCACTCTGTTTTGGATCAGTAGCCTTCAGCTGTTGAACTCTCTGACGTGCTGCAGCCCAATCCTTCATCATCTGTAGACATGCAACAACATAAAATACATAAAATACTATTACCAGTCCTTCATCATCTGTAGACATACAACAACATAAAATACATTTACCAATCCTTCATCATCTGTAGATATACAACAACATAAAATACACATACCAATCCTTCATCATCTGTCGCCATACAACAAACATAAAATACATAAAACACACTTATCAGTTATAGTCAACAAATGAGATAACTGTATTTAGCATTATGACGCTGTTATAAAATTTCAATGTATATTGGGCATATGAATATAAGTGGATAGTGAACGAGTGACAGAGCTGTAATCAACATAACTATTAAAAATATATAGCGGGTCGAATCATCATCAAGCTATAGTTGACAAATGAGATAGCTGTATTTAGCATTATGACGCTGCCATAAAATATCAATATAGACTGGGCATATGACTTTACGTTGATATAGCATAACTATCAAGGAATTATAAATGTGACGTTATGACGCTCAGCATTACTTCAGACAGACAGAGAGACAGATCTGGCTTATTATATTAGATACATCAATTAGACTGTGTTGAGTCAACAACCCCGTGTTGAGCCCGGGTGTGTTTGGGACCACTGCAGAATAGGGAAACCGCAAACAAGCTGCCATGTATTGTGTACGTAAGAGGCAATTAAGGCAGGAACTGAGGAAGGCAGCGGGGACCCACCTCATAATGAAATTCTCCACAGGATTAAATGACAGTTAATCTATTATAGAACTGAGCAAGGCAAAGGGAAGCCACCTCAGAAGCCATATTATTCCCAAGCTATAGGCTACATTAAGGTGGGGATAAGGCATTGCCATTTGTAAAGGGATTAACTCGTCAATCGGTGGTGTGCTCTTTATGGAGCGTGAAAAGGAGCTTGACAGTAGGACTATATAGGCCTACTATGGACCTGCCGCTTGGTAGAACACTAGAGAGAGATATATCAATTAGCATATATATTCATCCAAATTAGTATACTGTACAAATCATAAATCATCCCTTGTACGATAATTATAATAACCATATTGTAGATCAAATTAATGAGATTTCTCACATTCAATAGAATCAACATTCAATAGGATCACATTCAGTATTATCACATTCAATAGGATCAACTGATCTTTGGGTTTCATTGATTAACATTTTATCTCTGACTATCTTTGACACACAGATCAACCAGCCTCTAACCTTTCCTATCTTATCCTGGTGATGCTTGCGCATGTCGTCCTTGGCTCTCATGAAGTAGTCATGCTCGTTCCACTCCCTCCCCTCTCCCTGCTTCTGTATGTAGCGACCAAACACTGATGAGTCATCGCCGCTCTTCTCCCTGCTCTCACTCTCAGATGATCTATACTCAGCGGCTGCCTGCTGCTTCCTCTCAACCTTAACCTCAGACTTTGAGCTCTCACTGCTTTTCTCGCTGCTCTTGCTCTCCTCTACAGAAACAGAGGCAGGCTTCACTGGCTGCTTCTTCACAGGCTGCCTCATCTCAGGGTGAGCATTGTTGCTATCTTTAGCATCTGTTCATTGAGGAATAATAATCGAGATCTTTAAAAGTGTTAAATTTAACTTTTTCATTACAGAAAAGAGATAGAAATAAAAGATAAATTCAATTAAATTCAATACGAATACCAAAACTCAGACAATAAAATAGAAAAAAATTTAATCAAAACAAAACAACCCATAATCTAAAGAGAATATTAGTTGCTTCTGAGCAACTTCTTCTTATTATTAACTTCTTATCATGCAAGACAATTATCAATTTGTCTGCACCCACATGTCTACAATCAAGAGCTAAACTGAGCCAATTGAGTACTATATAGCTCTTGCCTTGCAGACAGCAGACAAACTCCACTCCACTAAACCTGTCGATGCCGCAAGGCTGCAGCATAGCATAGCTCTTAACGGTCAAGCCACGCCCCAAGCAGGCCTCCTGAGACTTCTTGCTCCATTCATCGAATGATGCGCACAGATCTGAGTTGTGTATGTGATCAAACTCACAGTGATCTGGCACCAATAGTGCGTCACTCTGGAATGACCCAACTGAAATAATAAACAACACAAGGCTCTGAAATCAAAAGTGGTTCACTCAGGAATGACCAAAATGAAATAATTAAAGAACACAGTACATATGTTTATTTTAGAAATTCATCAAACATAGCTTTCATACCAACGGTGTGTCACTCTGGAATAACACTATAAATTGTGAAGTATACAGTGTATAATATACATATAATCCTCTATTACTACCAGCACTGCACTACTAGAACTTTTAACAAAAAGTTTAGGACGCAAAGATAAAGATAGTGAAAACCTTAGTTTGGACCATGTTATTGTATGTATGTGAAACATGGACCTTCAGGAAGGAAGATATTAGGAGACTAAAAGCATTGGAAATGTGGATACGGAGAAAAATGGAGAGGATTAGCTTGACTCAAAAGGTTACATATGAGGAAGTTCTGGAGAGAGTAGGTACAGATAGACAGTTATTAATGTATTAAGGAATACAAAAAGAGTTGGATACAACACATTTTGTGGAGGGACAGTCTATTAAAAGAGCCATAGAAGGCAGAATGGAAGGAAATAGAGGCAGAGATATATCATATTCAAATGCCCACAAGTTAAGGCCCTTGAGGGTTTTGAAGTATAAAATTACAGATTTGCACAAATTTAAGATTGTATCATTTAACAAATAGACAAATTTCACGTCGTGGGTATAAAAGGAGGAAAATTTATTGTAGTTTAAAAGAGGTTCGACAGTGGCCCAGGTGCATTGAAAAGTTTTAAAAAAATTTGACAATTGTCCACAACTGAACAAAGTTTATCTAAATATTATTTTAACAATTTGTAAACATTATAATTTAAACTTTAAAGTTAGTTTCAATAAAATTAGAGAAATTGCGATTCAAAGCCAATTAAGAGAAGAAAATGAACATACTTTAATCTACAATAATTTGATGTGAAACATTTCTATATTTATCAAATCATCTGGCATCATTCACATCTACATCAACCCTTTAATCTGTTCCAATCTTTAACTTTATATTTATCTTCTTAAAAACAGTACCCATCAGAACATATCTTATACTGCATTTCTTCATAAATTTCCTAATGCTTACTTCATATATGGCTAGAGCCAGTGGCGACATCGGTAAAATATTCGACCGCGGATCAGTATGTGCGAGGTTCAAATCCTGGGCTCGCCCGTCACTGACATCGCTTTTGAGTGAGCAAACCGACTTTAACATTGGCTTTTATCGACTACTATACTCCGACACTATCACGCAAAAAGACGCTGAATTCAAAGGATGGATACTGGTATATACGGTTATATACATGAATATACATACATATACATGGTTATATACATGGTTATATACACGAACCTGCGGAAAGGCAGTACACTGGAAAATAGATATTACATAAATTTTATGAGTCAATGTGATTCAAAACAACCTTTATAACTAAATATTAAAGTACTTGAAATCTGTCACGTAAAGAGAGGTACATAACTACCTCTTGCACAGAGAACTAACCTAAACAGCGGAACGGCCTGACTGTGATTTCCTTATTACATTTAGACACTCCAATATCACACCAATTACTGATCTTAACTTTCTCCGTAGACTCCACGACGTTAGTTACATCAAGAGTTGGGTAGACCTGATACAGTAGCAGCACAGCAGCGTAATCAGCAAGATAGAATCAACCATGCGTATTTTATTTATGATTGCATCATATCATAACGCAGGAGAATAACAGCCAAGACCTCTATGTTTGCACAAATATATAATTAATTGTGCTTCAAAACAAAGATTTTTATTTAACATTTAATTAAAATATTTATGAAAAAGAACACTTTAATTCTTTATGTGCATTTCTAATTAAATATTTCTTAAATTAACTTAGTCTAATTTTACTTAGTTCATTACCGTTATACATAAGATGTAAGATTACTTTATTTTCCATTGTTAATGATCTTACAAAATTTAAAGTTTCCAACAAATTCATTAACATTCAAATTTCTAAGCTTTTCCAAAACACATTGAACTAGTAAAATCATAAAAACTGTCACTAATTACCAGTGGTGGATTGTGCAGGAACGCACGGGAACGCCGTTTCATTACCTATTTCTGATTGGAACGGCGTTCCCGCTAGAAATGGTAAAACTGAAAGTATAAACGGAGTTTCTCCCGTGTTCCCTTTCCTCTTTAGTATAGAATGGAACAGCGTTCTACTCAGCTATGTTCAGCATGTATTACTATTAAGTCTTTTACCTAAACTGCATCTAATACAACTGATAGACTGAAGAGATTTGGACACAACTGACTTGAGACTAAGCAAGCCTGCAATATAAGATATTCTGATTAATACAGGTAAATCTCAAGTTAATGGTTCATTATAACCATTAGATTTTGATTTCCATAATTATAGTTTTACATTTGTGTGGAAATTTCCTTGGATATTCAAAATAGAATTACCATGCAAGGTAAATTACTGCATTTTTATTTTGTACAAGGTACTACAAATGCTTTAATATTTTACAATTTAAAGTTCTGCAATATTCGATGATACCTTACTTGTTAGTTATACTTGTTTAGTAGCTCATGATACTTATTCCTTTATGGAATTGACTCATGAATTCCAATGATTAAAGTAAATGATGTTGAGACTTAGTTGGATGGCTCACGAGTGTTCGCATGCATTATTATAAAAGTCTTTAAGACTTTAAGGGCTTATCTTCAAGGCTACAAAATTGGGATAATGACCCTAGTCACAACTAGATTAAAATAAATAAAATAAAATTTTTAGGATAAAGCACATGAAATTGTACTCGTTTTAATAATTTTTCATTCCACCAAAAAGAAGTGCCTAATGGGAACTCGGTGGAAAGCCAGTGTTAAATGATTCGGGACCTGTTAGGAATGTAACCGAAAAAAATTATTATATATGTCACATACGTTCCCACATATTTCATTTTACAATTCCCCCATTGCTAATGACTGAACCTCCAAAACTCCACTAGAGAAGCCAAAACAAATTTAAATACAATAAAATAAATTTGTCACTATCCTAAGCAATTATAGGAGACAAGTCGATATTATATTTCACAGAACAGAGTTTTCATTTTCAAAGAACGGTTCACAGCAAAATTTGTCAAATTAGCGCAGTGTGGAAAATATCCCTAAGCCATTTTTCATCTTTTGACGAGAAAAACTGTAAATAGCTTTCACTGAACCTGCCTTTATAAATAATAAAACTGATATTTGCAAAGAACATCTTAGAGGTTCTATTTAAGAATGAAGAATCTTAATCAAAATCATTTAATACTAATTTTTCAATTTTTGGTCTGAGAACTTAAAGTAATTACAACTACAGTTACTTCATCGTCTGCTTTTTTAATATCTTTTGTGTATTACATGTATGCCCCGTAAATGTTAGGCAAAGCTGAGGAAGGCATAGGGGGCCCACCTCGTCAGAAGCAGAATCTCCAAGAATAATGGTATACCAAAAGGATTGTTAGATGATTTAAAGCTCCATTCATATGTGAACATAAAGTGGAAAACAGAAGATGGAGACGAGCAGAGGCGTTATATACCATGGTCCTGCCAGTAGGCAGTGCAGAGAGAGAGAGAGAGAGAGAGAGAGAGAGAGATCCTACCTTTCTACAGTAGTTGAGAATATCTGTAGGATTCTTGAGACATCCGGTAGTATCATCTTTCACCCAGGTCTTACCATGCTGCGTTGAGTGCATCGCTGGAAGACCACACTGAAACGCTACTCTAGGCTCTGAAGACTCATCTCCCTGCAGATATGTATTTCATATTTGAACTTAAATATTATATATAAATGTTTAAATAGCTACCTTTCTCTTCTGTACTTTGTTTATTTAAGAAAATAGGCACTCACAAAAGGATAAATTTATTAGACAAAACATGAATAAATTTATATATAAATAATTATACATAAATACAAAATTAATAATTATTTAAGTTCCCACAGAAATCTAATTTGCATAAATCAGTTATATTCCTAATTTATCTAAGAATTTTGAAACACATATAAAACGCTTTCATTAAGGATGCTCAAGCATATGCTTGCAATTTAGTTTCAAAGGCAGACAGAACTCAGCTGTTGATTACAGCTCGGGCAGTGTGCTAAGTTACCATTAAATACGGTAGCCTTAGAGTAGTTATCATCGAGTGTGTTACAGGTAGTAGGTACATCATGTTCAATATAAGGTGTATCGCTCTGTCATCCCTTCTGCTAAACAACGATATTACTCCACTGTCATCCGAAATGCATTAAGACTCCAAGAACCTATAGAAAGCGGTCAACTCTTTCTTACATAGCTTCTTACTCTTTCTTAGAGACACTCTGTGTCTCTTCCTTAACTTCCTGATGAATCAATTCCCTTTTGCTCTTCACTTCTCTGACAAAATAAACCAACTCAGGTCTTCCAACACTCCTCTCATCTCTAGCTCCACACCTCACTGTCCTCAACCAACTAAATCAACCAAAGCAGCTTCTAAGCTTTACCCAAGTCACCATTAAGGAGATCGTCTTGAATTCACCTCCTAAGCACTGTGATCTTGACCCTATCCCTACTTCTCTCTTGAAGAAGTGCATCCGTGTTCTTGCACCTTCAATTTTCACAATTGTTAACTTATCCTTTACCTTCTGGAACTTTACCACAGTCATTCAAAAAGTGTCTTTGTAACTACACTCCTAGAGAAACCCCCTGTACACAAGGAGTCACTCACCAACTATAGGCCTAAATCCAATATACCATTCATTTCCAAACTCATCAAGAGATTAGTCTCTCGAAGACTCTCCACCCATCTTGAGTTCAATGATCTCTTCAATAAAAGCCAATCCGCATATACCCAACATTGCTCTACTGAAACTGTTCTTCTTTCTATCTGTAACACTATTAGCAATGCCATGTGCACTCAACGTATCACTAGATTATGTACTCTTGATCTCTCTGCAGCTTTCGACACCATTGATCACTAAATCCACCTACAACATCGTTTCCTCTTGGTTCGGTATCCATGGCAATGCACTTGTCAGGTTTACTTCATACCTTACTGATCATACTATTAGCGTCAAAGTGCAAGAATGTGCCTCTCCTCCTTCCATGCTTAAATACGGTGTGCCTCAGGGCTCCGTTCTTGGTCTTATCCTCTTCAACCTATACACCATTCCCCAAAGCTCCTTGATCTCCTCACATTCAGTATACAATCGGATTTTTGCCGATGATACTCAGCTGTACACATGCTTTACCCCCACTCCTATCCAGTTGTGAAGGCTTGCTAACAGCAATCCTTTCAGTTGATATCGTCCTGGATGTCTGCTAATTTCTTAGCACTCAATCCATCTAACACTGACTTTGTTCTGCTTGGGACACCTCAGTAACTTTCAAAACTGAACTAAGTGTACCTAGCTCTCTCTTCCAATGTTACAGTTTCACCAGTTTCTTCTGTGAAGAATATTGGTATTGTCCTTGACTCCTTAATCACCACTTTACATTCCATGACCAAATCATCACAGGCATGTTTCTCCCATATTCGTGATCTTCGTCAAATAAGACCGTATCTTTCTCTTGGGACTGCCACTACGATTGAAGATGCTCCCGTGCAATCCAAACAGAACTACTGTAACTCCCTATTTCTAAATCGTCCCAGTTGCGACACTGACATGTGGCAGTTCATTCAGATTTCCCTTGCACATGCAATCGTTCGCAGCTATAAATATTGTCATGTTACTCCAATCCTCAAGTCCTTACACTGGCTCAAATTTAAAGAACGTATTCAAAACAAGACAGTCTCTCAATATACAAGTCCATCACTACACCTGGCAAATGTTGCATGTCTCAGTACAAGTGAGACAGCCTACCTTCAAGCAGCCATCTACCAGGTCTACTTAATTAGTTACTCTAGAGAAAAGCTTCTCTCAACTTGAAAGAAGCTTCTACAGTGAAGCTTCTCGCATCTTCTAGAGAGAAGTTTCTCGCATCTTCTAGAGAAGCTTCTCACAGCTTGCCGCGAGAAGGAATGCTCAGGTCCATGGTATATAACGCCTCCACGCTTCTCGTCTTCCGCTTTCCTCGTCATGTCCACATATGAGTGGATCTTTAAATCATCTAACATTCCTAATTTCGGCCTGCCTCTGCCTCTATTTCCTTCCATTCTGCTTTCTGTGACCTCTTTTAGTAGTCATTCCACCCCTTAGAATGTGTCCTATCCAACTCTTCTTCTGACTTCTTAATATATTTATTAACTATCTGTACCAACTCTCCAGAATTTCTATATACATATATATATATATATATATATATATATATATATATATATATATATATATATATAGAGAGAGAGAGAGAGAGAGAGAGAGAGAGAGAGATAGAGAGAAAGAGAGAAAGAGAGAGATAAAGATAAGTTTACAAAACAATACAATCGTACTTACAAAGGCGCAGATCACAAAAGAAGCCACCACTGAAATGAGAAGACAGTTTCTCAAAGCCATTGCGGCCAAATTTCCAAAAAAATAATGATAAAATTCAGAAGATAAGTGAGATGTGAAGGATTAGCTGATATTCCCGGCTATATAAAATACTGCGATCTATATTCCTTAAACAGTTAATTGAAAGATGTATTTAGCAAATTATTAATTTAGTAAATAATAAGAATATCTAACGCCAATTTAATTATTTAAGAATATCTAGTAAACAACATGGCGAGCCAATTCATCACATGACTAATTGCTTCCTGTTAAAAGTAAAACCAGACCAAGTGAATGCGTTGTATACCGAAAGTAACAACAAACTGTATGGAATATGTACCATGAACTTAAGCCACTTGGCAGAACAATGGTTAGAGGAGAGAGAGAGAGACAGAGATTACTTGAGATCACTGGTATAGCTAAACCAAGATATGTGCATAACTGACCGAATAATTGGTGGGGTTATGTTGGTTCCTCCGAGAGTGAACGCCTTGAAGCCTTCCTCAGGAAGGCTACAAGATGTAACTTCTATGATAGAGTACGATCTTCTGCGAATATCGCTGCCGATGCAGATGAGAAATTGTTTAACGCTATCATCAGTAACAAAAGGCATGTCATGCACCGGCTTCTTCCGCCGCTTAAAGATAATGTTAACTTTAAGCTCAGGGAGAGGGCTCACCCTTTCTCTTTACCATCTAAGCGCACACCTTTGATGGATAAGAACTTTATAATTAGAATGCTATATAAAGACTCTTATTAAGTTTTTTTAAAACAATGTCTGCTTATGTTTATTGCTTTCTATATTGCCATTTGTGTGTGTACGTTTTCTGCGGTATGTCAAATTTCATGTAATAAACGAATATAATAATAATAATTTAATTTTAAGTTAACATTAGAATGCCTATCGATTGAAGCTGTGTAACAATTTATTGAATTTAGCTGCATGTAACTGTAAATATTCAACCAAACATCTAATATAATTGTACCTAAATATCTCTACAACAGGCTGAATAATTGTTGGTGCAATTGAAACAGATTAATAGGCTCTATGTCGGGCTCTCCGATCCTCTCTCCGTTATAGGAGTTCGGAAATGGAGTCGTGGGTTCGATTTTTCCAACTCTTCATGCTTCGACGGTATTAACCTAGAAGATGCAAGGATCTCTTGCTCATATAGCCAATTAGAGGCTAAATCAATTAGACTGGCGCTGATATGAACAGAACTCATGTTTATTCGTTCAATGCATGATAATTTACAGTATTTGTGTATTATTTGTGATTATCTCTATAAAATCTATTTAAATTAGAATATTGACACAAACACTAGTAATTTATTATTTTAAACGATTTATTATTAACAGAGAAACACTATAGCAATATAACGAATTAAAACACTAAACATAAAGATAGATTAGAATATTAAACGAATAATATGCAACAATTAATAAAATGCTGAAAAGGGCGATAAATATAAAGTCAATCTACTACTAATCAGTTAGCTAAATATCTGTAGGCCTATTTGCAATTCAAATATAAAATAGAAATTGGGAGACGAGTTATTGGCTTAAAGGCACTCCTCGAGCGCTTATATGATTTGATACTTTCCCTCTTTTCGTCTTTCTTCCGACTGTTAACACGAGAAGTGTTATTTTTACAGCCGTTCACCTGAATCTGTGAAGAAGACGCTTTAACTAGAATAGCAACTAGTTAATTGCGCTTTTCATAGATTTTAAGATCTGCAATCGCCTGCCTAAATTCTAGAAGGAAAGCGCTTATCTAGAGTGGACAACTAGAAAATATCGTTCTTCATAGAATTTCAGTGTTATATCTTCTGTCTTCTATCTTTGACTTATATCTTCTTAATTTGCAGTCGTCTAACTGAATCTATGGCAAAGACACTACAACTAGATTAGGCACTAGTAAATCGCGCTTTCCGTAGAATTCAGGATTGTAGTCGTTTAGCTGAAATCTATGAAAGCAACACCTATGTAGATTAGGAACTGGAAAATTAGTGTTCTTCGTAGAATTTCGCTCTTTTACTGATTCTGTCTTCCTCTTCAAATTTCTATCTTCAATCTTTAGTCTTCAATTTTCTGTCTTCAATCTTTAGTCTTCAATTTTCTGTCTTCACTGCCAACACAAAGTGTTGTAAATGCAGCTATTCACCTGAATTGACGAGAAAACGCTTTATCTAGATTCAACTCTAGTAATCGGCGTTTCAGGTACAATTAAGGATTTATACGTACAATGGATTGAGATATTGAAATGGTGTCGTGATTAACCGACCTATAGAAGGTTAGACGACAATTTCACACAAAATCTGCAATCCCGTGAGGCACAATAGGTTCAATATGTTTTTCGTATTTTTCGTGCTTACTATCACCGACCTATAGAAGGTGTATAGTAGAACTATTTCATACGAATGCAATCAGAAATTCAGAAGCTTGTATGAAATCTACTAGTTTATGTGTTTGTAGCAATAATTCATTAAGAATTATATTTAGACAAGTTCAGCTAGTAATTCCGTAAAAGCCAGAGTTCAGGAGTGAACTAAAATTCTGGCGTATAATATACATATATATATATATATATATATATATATATAGATATATATATATTATATATATATATATATATATATATATTATATATATATATATATATATATGTTGTCGTCGTCGTCGTCGTCATCGTCATCGTCATCCTCATCCTCATCATCATCATCATCATTATGATCATCATCATCATCATCATCATCATCATCATCAACATCAACATCAACATCTTATCTTCCCCTGAATCCCAGTTCGGTTAAGGTTGGAATTAGAACATTTTTGTAGCAATTTCTGGAGTCTAGACTCACCTAGCGAATGCCCTTTTTGACGTTGCTTTGGATCTCAGTGCTTTGTCGCCTTTTAAGACACGTACAGTCTAAGGTTATTCTATTCTTCAGCTACTCGGGAACGACTCGGGTAAATGCGACGATTATATTTGAAAATAATAAATTATGAGTTGCGAGAAGACTAAAGTGAACTAAATGTGTGCTGCTTGTTTCTCAGTCTAATATTGCCTCTGGGTTCGTGGTTCGATAAATGTTAAGATTATGTCTACATGTAGACATTAATATAAACACAAATTGAGACTTGAAATGAATATCAATAGCGTCTTTGTTTTGAATGCAACGTCGAACTGGAATATAGGACTTTAAATTAATCATCCTTTGTATTCCCTACGCAAGGTTGACAAACTTCACCTTATCGCCCGATGTGTAGTTAATAAAATCATTCAATATTCTTTTAGAAAACGCTACTTTTATTTTTCGAAGAAATCGGAAAGTTAACACCTCTTCTGAAAGACGTGAAAATGGTAGATTACTACCACTCTTGTTCTCGCTCTTTGTATTTCCTATTAATAATGCTTATTCCAATTATTTACATATCACAATTGCATACCGTCAGGTATAGCGATTTTAAGTAAGCTCCAATAATTGATTTGTGTACTCTGGACAGGATACACACTTCAGAAATCATCAGTGATAGACCGAGACTGTGCCGGTTTGATGGCAGAATGGACAGCACTCTTGCCTGGGAAGCAGGAAGTTATCGCTTCAAATCCTAGCCGGATCTTCTCTGATAGTACCCCATGTGATAAGGTAATAGACGTTAAACTCAATTCATTTTCATTGAGCTTATGGGAGAGCACGTAAGTCTCAACTAAAGTCTTCCCACACCCCGTTAGAGGAATCATATATTGTTTCCAAGGCCACAGCATTTCTTGAAAATAAATACATTGGCTGAAGCCAGTAGCGATGTCGGTAAGATATTTGATCGCGAATATCTATGTGCGGGGTTCAAATCCTGGGCTCGCCCGTCACTGACATTGCTTTCGAGTGAGGAAATTGACGTTTACATTAGCTTCTTAAAAATAAGTTTAACGTCCTTGTCGTTGTCTATAGGAGATATCAGTAAGGTTCGGTCTAATGTTTGAGCCTAGTAACTGTCGGTAAAATCTCTCTTAATCACTTCTCAGTTGTTATAATGAGAGTTAAATAATTCGCATCACGTTAACTAATGGAATTGTCATAATCGTCATTCAAAAGCTGATGTCGCGTACGACAATTTTGCTTATAAAATTCATTTAGTTGCCAGTTTAATAAAATAATTCGCTTAAGAAATAATACTGACGTCAGTGTTTAGATGCTGACCATTATAAGAAATGCCTAATGATGATAATGCCGATGAAAATGGTTACGATGTAGATGTTTACTGATGACAATGGTAATGATGTAAATGTTTACTGATGACAATGGTTTGATGTAAATGTCTACTGATGACAATGGCTATGATGTAAATGTTTACTGATAACAAATGGCCATTATGTAAATGTTAGAAGCAGTCCATTAGTCTACTGAAACAGCCTAGACTTGGGTTTTCTGATTGCAGTCTGGACTGAGAAGGAGCCACTGAGGACGTTTGAAGGTGCGCTCGTCTGTTGATTAGGCTGCTGACCTCCAGCGTATATCGTGTAGTCACCTAGGAGTAACAGTGGTAAGACAAGTTCCAGTATTCTAAAATTACTAAAAATACATTTATTCAAAAAAATCAAGATTAAAAGTAAGCAAATTCCATTGTTGAAAGTTAATATTACGCATAAAGGCTTATCAGTCGTTTGGGTTTTGATATAAAGCTAAAGCGGGTAAAAATAAGCTTAACGTCCGTTTCCTAACTCGAAAGCGATATCAGTAACAGGAGAGTCCATGATTTGAACCCCGCACATACTGATCCGCGGTCGAGTGTCTTACCGAATTTGCCACTGCTTCCAGCCAGTGACTGCAGGTATATTTTAAGAATATACCTGTAGCCCAGATAAAAGGAGCCTTATCATTTTTATTCTTTGCATAACTGTGTAATATTTTTGAGTTTTGACAAGTTTGACTCTAACAATCGAATATGCTGTGATCAGTTCCATACGACTTTCTATAGCAGTCAATGCATAGAGTCTAATGCAGTGTTTCTGTCGTTAGTCGTTGCAGTCAACATAAGTCTATCTGAACCTGTTGCACGACGACCTGGTATAGTGTTCAACGGTGTTGTGTTTTAAAGCTTGTAAAGCTAACTAGTGTTAACGTCAGTTTCCTCACTCGAAAGCAATGTCAGTGCAGGGCGAGACCATGATTTGAATCCCGCACTTACTGATCTGCGGTCGAATATCTTACTAATTGCGGCTCTGCTATTATTTGCTGTAAAGTATGTATTGTCCCACATTTGACTTTAGTGATTAAATTTCAGCTTCATTATGTTGTTTTTATGCAGCAAAAAAGGGATGGTGGCAGATCGAGACCAGAGATGCTAATTGATTTAATAACACATTGGTTTAGAGAGCTGAAACTGTGGATATAATAGCTTACAGGAGTATAAACCATGGATCTATCTCTAGGAAGAGAGATACCACTGTCTTTAGTACACTAAGAGGGAAATAAAGTGAGAGAGAGAGTGAGTATTGCTCACAGAATGCATCGGTATGCACTGCATTTCGTTGAATTGCTTCACATATTTAATATATACGGCATCATGTTAAATTTGGTAAATTTAAATGGCTGGAGCCAGTGGCGAAGTCGGTAAGATATTCGACCGCGGATCAGTATGTGCGGCGTTCAAATCCTGGGCTCGCCCGTCACTGCCATCGTTTCGAGTGAAGAAACTAACGTTAAAATTAGCTTTACCAGCTTTACACAAATTTGCCGATTAATTCTACACTAATATCTAAACCTACCGTCGAGCACGACGAGTTCTGGAGGAGAGTCGTTCCAGACGGCGAGCTGATCAAGCTGAACCTGGAAGGAGATGACCTGGGTCGACCCAACGCTTAGTCTGACCCTCTCGAACCCGACCAGCTGTAGCTTAGGAGTGGGCAGGATCGGGTTGATCCACGATACGTAGATCTGCACCACCTGTACAAACAGCACAAACAAGTGTAATATATTTCTGTTCTGTCTAGCGGTAGGTCCAAGATATATATTCATAATTTTCTATTCACATCTTACTCTCACGCTGTACAAAGCACTTTATCGATTTATGAGTTAATCCATTCACAAAAGACTATGCCCTATCTGCACCGAAATTTAGCATATAGCTTGGAAATAAAATGGTTTCTGAGATGGTTTCCCGTTGGCTTCCTCAGTTCTTGCTTACAGTCGCCTCTTACGACATGTGTAGAGTACGGTCGGTTATTTATCAATGCCAATGATATAAAACGGGAAAATGTTATAAATATTAATAATCATCATCAGCATCATCATAATCATCTTCATCATCTCTCATTTCATATAATTGGATTTTCACACGCCTACCTCTTCGCCTATATGAGGTCCAGCATTGATAAGATCGACTTCCACGCGGATGACGTCATCAGGTGACGTTACAACCTGAGGACTAATCCTCATATTGAGGTAGTGCCAGTTCGTGTAGGATAGACCGTAGCCGAACGAGTAGAGAGGGTCCCCATTGAAGTAGCGATAGGTTCTGTTTACCATTGTGTAGTCCACTATGGGAGGATACTATAATCAATCAACCACATTGGCTTAGTATTTGAAATTTAGATACGAATAAATGAATCATTGTTTCCTAATATTGGGCGAATGTATTTCATTGCAAATCCAGGGTGATTCGTGTGAAAACTTCCTCTAACAATAATAAAATATAAAATAAATAAACAAAATATAAAATAAAAATATATAGCCAAACATTCTCAATCATAGAGATATTAAGATTTGATATGGATCACAGGATCACTTTGATGATAAATTAAGGTCGGTCTACTTTAGAGATTATAAAATAGGATACTAAAATATCAATTTTTAAACCACGGAACAGCCATTTAATTAACAGAATGTTTGAGAGAGATAAATTATGTCAACATGAAGATTAAGAAGATTTGAAATTAATTGTTGGTATGTACAAAGAAATATTTTCAATACACAGGTATATTTTCTTTTCGTAACCCTTTAGCGTGTGTTTGTGCAGCTACTTGCTATTAGAAATTTTAAATTCCACTAGAGACATCTGTGGTAGTGTCTTGCGCAAAAAATAAGACTTTAAATTTATTCTTCATTGCATTGAAACTAGTAGTAGAAACCGTCAGAGGATGGGCCCAAATATAAGTCTAATTTAGGCCCGAACCCTAAAACCCTGAACAAGGAACTCTTGGCCCAAACATAAAATGGTAACACTAAGCGAATCCTAGACCTTAACCCTAGAAATTCAAAGAAATTTAAAGAAGTCTCTAATAGGCTTTACAAATAAATACTAGTAAGAGTCGAACTGATACTTGAGAATCCAGAGTCCCACGCTTAACGCTGTTGCTAAAAGCTGCTGATTGAATCGCTCAGTAGTGAGGGGCATAGAAAAGATTGTTGTGCGCGAGACACCAGATGATACGTTTTTGTAAGGATCTATACATGTAAAAAAAGCTAAGATAAGGTTAACATCAGTTTCCTCACTCGAAAGCGATGTCAGTGACGGGCGAGCCCAGAATTGAATCCCGCACATACTGATCCGCGGTCGAGTATCGTACCGACGTCACCACTGGCTCCAGCCTACATGTATAAGTATATTCCAAGTTTTGAAATGCAACGTCATATTCTAACGATTCATGGATGATGTTGTACCTATACACAGCATGCAGCATACCTGATCGATGCTGGCAGGCCAGGTGTTGGGGAGGCGTCCCCCGGGGTTAGCGGACTCGCCCTCGTTGTAGAACATCATCCTGAGAGCATCGCCCGTCGTCTGACCGGGGAAGAAGCACTCGACGATGACCATCACTCGGTCGTTGTTCTTAGCCCAGGTAACATCCAGTGGACCACCGTTGAATAGCAGCACAATGACAGGGGCACTGCCAGCTTTAATAGCAAAATAGCTTAGGGTTAGTGAATTAGGTAATATAATAGTACAAATAGTATACTGTATAAAAATATATCATCTATTAACTTAAACTGAAGGTTCAGAGTTATGATGGCATGCCGCTGCTACAGCAACACTGCTCATTAACTGTAATTGCAATTCAGATTTATGTCAGTAGACAGCCAGCTCTCTCTCTCTTCAATGTTCCACAAAGAGGCAGGCCCAAGGTACATATTCATAATCACATGCTGCTTTTCACACTCCATAAAGATCACACGTTCGATTAAAGAGGTAATCCCTTCACAAATGTCTATGCCTATCCACACCACTTAAATGCAGCCTATAGCTTGGAAATAATATGACTTCTGAGGTGATTTCCCGTTGCCTACTCAGTTCTGTTAGACAATCATATCACCCATTAGCTAGAATTGTACAACTCAGAGTTATGTCAGCCAGCTAGACGTTAGCTAGTCATCATTTGATGGCTAGCTAAGCTGACTGTTCTTTTTTGGAGACTACTTAGTCCTTCAATGTAACCCTAGATAAGGTCAAGTGTTGAAATCATACGAGTAATAGCTCTATATTCTATTAGCCGAGTATGTCATAACTTGTTAGGCGTATTTTTGCAGAGACTTTCCAAGCAACGACAGACTCAAAAATCGAATAAATAATTTAAGTTAAAACCATATTTTAATTGTTTACCATATTAAGATTAATAAGTTTCACAGCATCACGTGAATGGCAACTTACTGCTAGATAAACAGGATTCTATTTATGAGGTAATCCACAGAATTAAAATGGTGAAAGTTAAACAAATTATATACAATTCAACAACTTTAAATGTATACATGAGCTTCTTAAATATTTCGTAAGCTTAAACTTTAATGAATTGGCCTCAGTGTCTAATCTTTAAGAAATTATATTCACATTTTTCTCTCTCTATAGTCTATCTCAGTCTCACTCTGCCTCTTTCTCTCTCTCTCTTACTCTCGTTATCTTTCTCTCCCTACTTTATCTCTCTCGCTCTCTTCCCACAACAGATCAATAATATTGAGCACTCAACTAATATTTTTTCTTACTATAAAGGCTCTGTCTTTAAAAACGTGTAAGCTGCTATTAGAGTCCCTCTGTTTCATGCAATTTGATGTATGGACTTTTAATTAATCTTTTCTGGCTTGTAGTTTACTACACTGTCAATACTACTCGGTCATCTAACTGCTACAAAATTTGTGAAGAATATCACATATAATACGATTCTTTGTTTCCTTCTTATGTATATATATGTATATATATATATATATATATATATATATATATATATATATATATATATATACATAATAGTTAACGAATATATATATATATATATATATATATATATATATATATATATTCGTTAACTGCTTCCAACGAAACAGGCGCAATTTTCGACAAATTATTCATGCTACCTCATATCCTGCACAGAGAATTAGAGAACATAGTGTACTAGGAAGATATATATATATATATATATATATATATATATATATATATATATATATATATATATATATATATATATGTTTATTGAACAAACTCAGTGTACAGTCGCATACATACAAAATGTACAAGACGAGAAATAAAAGTACAACTTGGAAGAAAGTAATAACTTGTAGTTGAAAAGTAGTATAAGAAATATTGGTCTTACAGTTGGCCACGGCGTCTTGAATGAGTTGAAGTTGTTCTCCTGGAAAGTTAATATCCGGCCTGTCATTTGCTTCTGCCTCCACGTTGACCCCTGCGTTCAGTCAATAGTAAACTATAACGTACAATATTGGACATAACCGTACAACTGTTGATAGAGTCATTATTAAACTATAACTTATAATACTGGACGTAACCGTACAACTGTTGATACAGTCATTATTAAACTATAACTTATAATATAGGACGTAACAGTACAACTGTTGATACAGTCATTATTAAACTATAACTTATATAGGACGTAACCGTACAACTGTTGATACAGTCATTATTAAACTATAACTTATAATATAGGACGTAACCGTACAACTGTTGATACAGTCATTATTAAACTATAACTTATAATATAGGACGTAACCGTACAACTGTTGATACAGTCATTATTAAACTATAACTTATAATACAGGACATAGTCTAACCGTACAACTGTCGATAATTTTAATTTTAATGCGCATCAATTTATGGTTCACTAAAAACGGCCCTGACATCAATTTCTATGAGAAATCTAACGCTATATATTCAACGGATGCCTGATTATGATTTCTTCCTTTTGAATTGCATTTTAGACATTGCATGTGAAAGTAAGCAGTGTTTTAAAATTATACAGTGGCCTCTAAATAATATCAGAAGAATAGTGATGATTAAATTTATTTTTCATTCGAAATTAGTCAATGACTGTAAATTAATTCATTGCTAAATAAATAATAATGTTCAAGAAAAAAAAAAAAAAAGGAATATTAGTAAAGGAATAAAGTAACAGTCATTGCTATTGATACTTCGTAGCATTCTCAGATTTCAAAGCTTTGCAGCTTACATTGCATACTGTTACCAATGTGAATATTATAATTAAGTGTGAAGATTATTGGTACACAATAACAGATGGTTTTGTAAGAATATTGTAATGTATTGTTTCAGTACTCAATTGCTGGAATACTGTGAGTACTGTAAATCAGGACATTGTACTGTATAGGACATTGTACGGCATTGACTCAGTACTCTATTGTAGCAGTACTTTAAGATATCAAGATATAACGCTTCTAGTAATAACAATAACAGTACTATTTACAGAAAGCATTTATAGGCCTACATGTTTGTTTAAGACATATTTTTAACTGCTTTACAAGTTCTAGTATGTTATTACCAATTATTACCATGGTCAATCATATCTTCGCTTATAACAGCGCAAACCGGCAGCAAACTCCGATACATGACTAAGCATCGATGGGCCAAATGGAATATCATCGTATGCTGACTGACCTGAGCTTTAAACCCAGGTCACCCTATGCATTACATCATCTTACCTGTGTGTATTACATCATCGTACCTGTGTGTATTACATCATCTTACCTGTATGTATTACATAATCTCACCTGTATGTATTACATAATCTCACCTGTATGTTTTACATCATCTCGCCTGTATGTATTACATCATTTCACCTGTATGTATTACATCATCTCACCTGTATGTATTACATCATCTCACCTGTATGTATTACATCGTCTCACCTGTATGTATTACATCATCTCATCTGTATGTATTACATCATCTCACCTGTATGTATTACATCGTCTCACCTGTGTGTATTACATCATCTCACCTGTATGTATTACATAACCTCACCTGTATGTATTACATCAGCTCACCTGTGCCCACGCAGAGGATGACTAGATCGGCCCCAGTGACGGCAGAGATGACGGACGCTTGGTCGTACTCGGGACAACGAGTGTTGGAGTTGACGCACCCCTCAGCGTACCTCACCGAGCGACCCATGGGGCTCAGGCCCTTCAGGGGCGTCACGACGTAGTTAGGGTCCGGGTCAGGAGAGTAGTTACCGAATATTCCTCGTATGTTGTCCGACATCGGCCCTACAATCTGTAAAATCACGACGTAAATAGATGTGATGTGAGTAGATATGATGTGTAATAGATGTGATGTGAGTAGATGTGATGTGTAATAGATGTGATGTGAATAGATGTGATGTGTAATAGATGTGATGTGAATAGATGTGATGTGTAATAGATGTGATGTGTAATAGATGTGATGTGTATAGATGTGATGTTTAAGAAATGTGATGTGAATAGATGTGATTTGTAATAGATGTGATGTGAAAAGATGTGATGTGTAATAGATGTGATGTGTATAGATATGATGTATGTAGATGTGATGTGTAATAGATAAATGTGTATTATAACGACGTGGAATAGATTAATGTTTAATAAAGCGACGTGAAATAGATGAATGTATAATACAATGATGTGTAATAGGTGAATGTGTAATTTAACGACGAGTAAAATATGAATTTATAATACAATGATGTGTTGTTGACTAACGTTTACTAAAACGATGCGTAATAGATTAATGTGTAATAGCTATAACTATGATTGGTGAGTAATGTGTTGAAAAATTTGTAATATGATGATGTGTATTACATGAATGTGTAATAGAACGATGCGTAATTGAACTATGCATTATACAAACTTTTTCGAACGCTTGTATAATCAGCTTTCTTCTCTAGCCTACATGTAGCTGCAATGGCTTTGCTTGCAGGCATTTTAAATTTTTGATAAGACTAAGATTACAAGAACAATACTTAATGGCCTTGCATTGCTTTAGTCTAATTGAGATTGTGGACTAAATTTCTTTAACCGAAGTGGCATAAAAATCAGCTAAATCTAATGTTAACGTCAGTTTCCTCACTCGAAAGCGATGCCAGTGACGGCGTGCCCTGGATTTGAACCACGCACATACTGATCCACGGCCGAAAGCTAATTAAGCTAAGCTAAGGTTAGCGTTAGTTTCCTCACTCGAAAGCGATGTCAGTGACGGGCGAGCCCAGGATTTGAACCCCGCACATACTGATCCGCGGTAGAACGTCTTACCGACTTCGGTCGGTAAGACTTGTAGTAGTCTAACTACAAGTGTCTTTCACTGATGTTCCTTCGATTTAGTAAACTGATTTTCATTGGACATTTGCATTGTGTTTTATTGAAATACTAATAATTTAAAATTATTAGTCAATTATATTCTATATTCAATCGCTTTTTTTATTCAATTTCCTTCATGTACGATCTTTGGTTACTTTCTTTGTCGTAAACTGAGCTGAATAAAGATACACTGTAAAGATAATGTATACTATACAGAGATACACAGATGAAGATGATTAATTTAGACGTGAGTAAGGCATAGCCTTTTGCTAAAGGACTTGATTCTGCACTTGTATGGAACCTGAAGGCAGAATATGTTATCAATAGCACTAGTCAGTAGCAATAACGACATTGGCTCTGCCACTTTGCAGAGAAAGAGAGAGAGAGAGAGAGAGACAGAGAGAGAGAGAGAGAGAAAGTGAAAGAGACAGAGAGAATGAGAGAATACTTATACAATTCTATAACGTATGTTTGTCGCTAGAATTCTATAACTAATAATAATAATTCTATATATAACTAATAATAATAATAATAATAACAATAGTAATAATAATAATAATCGTTTTTATCAAACACCAGGTTCTTTACACCGGGGTAGAAAAAATAAAATAAAAATAAAATAAAAAATAAAAAAAAAAAAAAATAATAATAATAATATTATTATTATTTTTATTATTGTATAACTAATTATAATAATTCTAGAATTCTATAACATATAATATATCGTTAGAATTCTATAACGTATATACTGTATACCGCTAGAATTCAATAGCGTATATTTACCGCTAGGTTATCGTACATGGTCCCGTGAGCGAGTGGGAGGAAGTTGGCTCGGTTCTTGAGCAGGACGAAGCTCCTGAGCGCGGCTCTGAGGGAGAGCTCCTGATGGGCGGGGCTCTGGACGTAGTCTAGCGGGTCGAGCTGGGCGAATGGATTGCCTTCGGGCGGGTCGAAGTGGCCCAGTCTCATCCTGGTGTAGAAGAGCGCCTTGACGGCCTCTCTGATTTCAGCCTCCTCCAGCATGCCCAGGGCCACGGCGTTAGAGATACCCCGGTACTCGGGCGGGAGGACCGGGGGCCCGTCCTCTAGGTTACATCCTGCAGCCAATGCGATGTGATACAATACAATACAATTGATACAATACAATACATTCTTTGCAACAAAGTTCATCGCGATACTAGTGAGTTGGGAACTTCACACTTGCTGAGGTGGGACGCACTTGGTTTAGTTGCGCGTCAATTATCGAAGATAAACTACATCTACCTCAGTTAGTACTTTGTGGGTAACCATCTTGAAAGACCGAGTGCTGACAGCTTAGGAAGGAAAACATCCCAGATTGGTGGAAGGTTATTCTTAAATCAGGGCCGGCTGCAATTGATGCGCCATCAAAGGCAACGATTACTAATTACTGGAGAGGAAGGAGAAATGGGCCTTAAACAAGCATTTGTGCTTCCTGACATAGTGTGCCTTTATGAGGTGCACTAAACTAATTTACGGCAACATTAGCTTAGATGATGTTTTTGCCTCAAATTGTCTTCTTTTACGACACACGCAAAATTAAAAGTAAGTCTCTTCTGCAGATGCCCGGACTTAAAATCTTTATAACGAAGAATAATTTGTAAAAAAAATTCAAAATGTTGAATTTATTTTAACTTATCAATAAAATTAATAAGTTAAAAGCAGAATAGCTGTTCGTAACTTGTGATTTATCATTATTAACTAAATATGTAATGATAAAACAACAGCAGCTACGGTGAGCGCTTATAGTTTATGTCAATCTATTTATTACATAATTAGTTGAGCATGGTCTCAAGTTATACGCCAGTAGATATCCTCTGAGCTTAACTAAGCACTTGACACTTCACTACAAGTTACCTATGCAACCTATATACGTAGATAAGCTTAAGTTGATTAATTTCCAGGTTATGATTAAAAATATTCTTACAAATTTGTCGTTATTGATTGACCACCGCGTATTGAGCAGCATTGAAAAATGACAGGGTTATTTTGTGTAATAAAACAAGTGAGTTAAGTGAGCGCCACTAATGCAGGTAAATGGAAACAAATAAATATGCTTAAACATAATAAAGATACTTCTCTTTCTCTATCTCTATCTCTTTCTCTCTCTCTCTCTCTCTCTTTCTCTTTCTCTCTCTCTCTCTCTCTCTCTCTCTCTCTCTCTCTCTCTTGCACTGTATTGATCACAATTTATCTTGAGGTCTTTGTGTACAGAGTCGTACTCACGTGGCGCATTGGCGTCTGTGAATGTAACGTCTGCTTGAGACGTCCTTGACATTGTCTAATGACGAGGAAGCGAACATAAAGTTCTTATTTATTGATTGATTGATTGATTCTCTTAAATTTTCTGGCAAGTAGCGGGTCCAATGAACATATCCATACTCAGATACAAAGTTACTCATAACTTAATCTTCTTTCACGCTCAAAAAGTTACTCCATAACTGAGTTACTCTTCACAAAAAGCATCAATACCTTCTGAGAGATAAAACTGACGTTACCATCGGTTTTAGAGCTTATACTAGGCCCACGTTACATGCCAGACAGCAGCCTGTCAAGGCATGCAACATGTGTTGTAATCTGCATTGATTGGCGTATTATCATGAGTCATTGTCTGTGTACATTTCCTTATGATTGTGGGCTGTCAACTAGATAGGATTTATTTATCCTCTTTGATGATCCGTTTGTATATGCAATTTTGTATTTCGTGTTTTGACGATAATGTCACTAAACACAGTTCTCTCTCTCTCTCTCTCTCTCTCTCTCTCTCTCTCTCTCTCTCTCTCTCTGTCAATGAAAGCGTTACCTGCACGCACAGCAACCTGACAAGTCTCCTCTATGGTGTCCGTGTAGTGATGCTGAGTCCTGATGTTCTCCATAGCCAGCTCGTCGCTGACCACGTATCCGGTGAACCCCCACTCCTCCCTCAGGATCTCCGTCAACAAGCGATCGTTAGCACAAGCAGGCACTCCGTTTATACTGCGCAGTACAGCCAGAGACAGAGAAATACAATTAAAATTTAATTTTAAAAATTAATAATAAAATCGCGTAACCAGTACGCATGTCGTTGGGATGTATTTTTAAAATAATATAATGTATTATGTTTTTCATCGGACTGTTAAAAATATAGATCTAGTTTAAAGTTTAAACCCTAACACGACAAATTTAATTACACTTTTCTTCAGTTTATTATTATTATTCAAGTGCTTTCTGCAAAGCAATCTCGAGAAAACATTTCGACCATGACACTTCTGTATAAATAAGTTTTCATTGTTAATAATAATGATGACAATAAAATAATAATAATAATAGTAACGCATAATTTTCAAAACCTCTCTTCTTTCAAATGTTAAAATAGCTAAAATCATCTGGATGCACAGAGGTCTATGCTGAAATAAGATTTTCACTACTAAAGTCTCATCACCTTATTGCCCAATTGTTTTCTAACACTCTCGTTATTCATCGGTTGATAGTTTATACCACATCCAATAAGTTGGGTCTGTCACACCCTAAATGACGCCTCTATTTGCGAGAAACTAAAATATGTGTAATACAACTGCAGTGTTTCTTCACCGTAATTATATTTGATGGATCTTGTAAAGCAAGACAGCCTTTTTATTTCATCAATTAATCAATAATCAATCAATCAATCAAGATTTAATGCCCTCTTCATCTATCGAACACGACATCAGGCAATGACTTGGGTCCACATAGAGGACTATGAAACTGCACCTATCCTTATTGGACTAAAGAGGTAATTGGATCCAAAACAGTGCATGTCCGTGGACTAATCGTCAAAGTTTTCTATTCTAACAAGATGAGACAGACTCACGCGTTGTAGCTGCACATTAGACTGTACGTCCCGGCCTCCACACATTTTTTGAAGGCAGGAAGATAGGTCATCCTAAAGTCTCTCTCTGTGATCTGAGGGTAGACAGGAAACATTCATTGTCAATAAGCAGGTCTAAAATGCTCGTAGTGTTGTAGAGGTATGTAAATATTTCAGTACTGAAATGGAATTTGCATATTTCATAATTTTGTTTGTTAAATATTCAGTGTGTCAAGAGCGTCTGTTCTATCTCTCAATAGCAGATCTTTCAATTAAAATGTAGTTTTGTATGAATGAACTGTAGAGCTTTAGTATCAACACATGTTAAAAATCTATATAAGTCTGATAATATACTTTCTTCTATTCTTTGCATTCTAAAATATATATAATATACTGTTTAATTAGGAAAAGCAAATAAATCTATGATATTTTATGTAGATTTAGTTTTACTGCTTAATTAATTAATCTGACACCATTTAAAATGGTATTTGCTTCACTATATTGTCGATTCATCCTTAATACTTGAACTAGCTACTAATAATCAATCAATCAATTGTGTAGTGTCTGCAAGAGACATTATGACAACTTTGGACTGATTATCTGGAATTTGGAATTTGCACCGTTTTTGGACCTTCTTTTTGCTCGCCGGCTTGATTTTGTCTCAATAGTGCTCGATGTTGTCATTGATGACTGTAGCACTCTAATTGTTATTATTATTATTATTATTATTAATCAGGTTGTATTTTAGACTTGCGTTGTTTCGATCTCGGTTTCTCTTGTGGTCTCTGTGTACTCAGTCGTCATCGCGTGGCGCTTTGGCGTCTGTTTGTGTAGTGTCTGCAAGAGACATTCCTGACATCGCCTTATGGCGAGGAATCGGACGTTAAATTCTTATTAATTGATTGATTGATTTATTAGTAGCTAGTTCAAGCATTAAGAATGAATCTACAATATAGTGAAGCAAATACCATTTTAAAACAGAATAATTTAAATATTGGACACTTCAACTTGTTATAGAAAGCAACATGCTACTGCGTCAGTTTACTTTTGCGATAGTGGACCTTAGCACTGCTAAGTTTAGTTGAAAAATAAATATAAACTTTGCTTTAACATCACAGATTCGCTGACTAGTAGCTCTCACTAGAAGTTTATTAGATAGACATAAAACATCCTTTATCAATATTTACTAAAACATTATTTTGCTCAGGGCATTATTTGATATCTGCAGCTTCATAAGCAGTGGAAGAACCTTTGGAAGCTCTCTTTCAGTCTTATCTCCAAGGTGTAAGTCTGACACGTTAATCTCTAATCTAGTAGCCTCTCGCTGTTTTGTAAATTTTAGATTCACGTAGATTACATTACGGAACTTCTATTTCTACTCATCAGGTTGTTTTTAATGATTTATTTTGCGACAATGACTATAGTGGCTGGAATGCCTTGTGTTTACATCAACTCATTTTGGTCAAGATCATGGCAGTTTTGGTCAAGCATTGATTTTTGCAGCAAGACCGAGACTTTGGATGCTGGATGATTTGATAGCTTATTGTCGTGTGTGAAGAGAAAAGCATACGATAGAAATATGTGGAAGAACTGCATGCCCATGAACCTGCCTAGGCCTAGAGGCAGTGCCTAGAGATGGAGATGAAAATGCAGATGATGAAATTAGGTAGGTGGGCTAAGCTATATCTCTCAGTATGGTCCAAATATTTTGTAACCGCAGTCTTGCGGTTACGCCAATGTTGACTCGAATGAGTTAGGTTGATATTTTCATTTATTATCTGATAAATCTGATGAACATCTTCAATAATCTATCAAGAAATAACTAAAAAGTTTATCATTTGTGCTCACTATCCTCTTTCAAGCTTTTTTTTCAGAATTCGCAGACAAATTAAAGAACACGTCATTTAAAACAAGAAGAAAATAGAAACCTGACATATAATATGAAGAATGTAAGAGAATATTAATTTGTGAAACTTACCACAGCGTTGAACTGAAATCTATTCTCAGGAATATTTTCAGGGCCGCTGTGTGATGCGAAGTGTTTACAACCAGCGTTAGCTCTGACGTATCGAGGATGATTACCCTGTAGACCCGTAACAAATGCTTGAGCCAGCACTCCTGTGAGATAGGGGTCCTCTCCGTACGTCTCCTGCATTGCGTGAATGAATGAGTGAGTGAATGAATGAATGAATGAATGGATGGATGGATGGATGAATGACTGAATGAATGAATGAATGCAGAGATGGATGGATGGAATGAATTATTGAATGAATGAATGAACTAACGAAACAACGAATGAACGGATGGATGGATTTATGGATGGATGGATGGATGGATGAATGAATGAGTGAATGAATGCAGAGATGGATGGATGGATGGAATGAATGATTGAATGAATGAATGAAATAATTCCTAATTACGAAATTCATGAACAAAAATTCAACAAAACTGTTGCTGCCAAACTTTTGCATTCAAATTTCATAATGAACATATGAAGACGCAAGTTGACATGCTTGTTAAAAACTATTGCATGCAAAGTATTTTAACTATTTCTATTGATCATGAGCAAAGGAGAGGAGCAGATATTATTAATAGTAACTCTACTGTACTAGTACAATCCTGTTGCTTAGATTTTTCAAGTCAGTTTTCTTCTATTTTCTATAGACCTGAGAAATATTTATCATATTTCCATTGTTACTTTCGTTGTATGCGTACCTGGTTTCTGCCCCAGCGCGGGTCCCTCATGATGTTGATATTGGGGCTCCAGCAGCTGGCCCCGGTGTGCTGCCCGTAGTCACCATGAGCGCTGTAGTTATTGTGCTTGGCTCGAACCTCCTCGCCGAATGCTGTAGCCAACTGAAAGTGCATCGAGGCACTGAAACAATCAACACAGAGGTATAGAGAAATGATTAGTGTATAAAAGGTTAGTGGTTGATGTTGCACATTTGAAGCTTTCGCCGATGTGCTAAACATATAAGCAAGAAAAATTACAGAATCCAGATAATTTCTAAGCCGCTCAATTTGGCAGCTATTGAGCTTAAGCAAGTTTTCTGAGCATTCAGATTAATTCTGAATGGATTCCAAGATTTCACATTGAAATCTCGAACATTTGCAAGCTATTTGGAATAGTGGCATTAGCTGTAAATTATTTTCTTGCATCCATGATTACAGTTATCATTGACTATAAACGGTAAATTGAGTTGCAGTACATTGAGGACTGACCTCCTTACACCTGGGGTTTTCATTCAATTTTGTATGCACTCGGTCTTCCAATGTGATTGCCCGTCCAACTACTAACCGAGCTTGAAGTTTCTTAACCTCGATCGATGAGCACGCAATACCAAATGCGCTAAAAAAACCCTATCCCTACTAAAATACTTCATGAAATTGTATATGCATAACCAACAGACAGCATTTGCTTTTAATTGAATCTATAAATAAACAGATGGTTGTCCGTCTGCGAAGTTTTAGTTGCAGGATTTAATTATACTGCTACCATGTCACTGACAAGCTTTCTCTCTTTAAACTAGCGCTAAACGAGGTCTTAGTTGAAATTGGAATTCTGTTTTACAGCAGACAAGTATCAGATAAGTAAAAGTAAGCACTCATTACAGTGAAATGATAAACTATGTCGATATCTATCACTTTTAATACCACATGTTTAAACCGTTAGGCAATTTAGTCCATTTTCTGTATAACCAGTCCCATGAATATCCGAGATTGTACTCTCAGATCAGCGCGGCTGGGATTCGAACCCACGGGAGTTCAATTCACCTCAGGATCTGTCATTTGGAACTTCATGACGTTACCCCCACACTATTGAGACATTAATATCAGATAACACAGCAGATATCAATGTTAACTATACTACCTGAAGATGGCGGCCAGCCCTATGGCTTGAGGGAAGGAGGTGGCAGGGCCAGACTGCCCAGCCCCGTGTAGACACTCCGCTCCCCACCCATAGGCTGAGATCCCCAGGCGGGGTATGGCGGGGGCGTGGGTGGTGCGCCCCCCGTTCATCATTTGTTCAGTGATCTCATCGACCGTGAGGCGCGACACGAGGTCATCGACCCTCTCCTCCCAGCTCAGCGATGTGTTGTAGAAAGGAAAGTCCATCTGAGCCTCAACCCAGCCCAGGCTGCATGCCAGCAACACAGCCACCCCAGCTAGTGCTTGTGTGAGAGTCATTGTGCTGAAGCAATCAATCAAACTAACCGATTATGTATCAGTGGAATCTATAGTTGTCATTAATCGATAAAGTGAGCAATCAGAGAATCAGTTGATTAGTAAATAAATCATCATCATCATCGTAATCATCATTGTCGTCGTCATAATCGTCATCATGATCATCCTAATCGTCATCATCATAATCGTCATCATCATCACCATCATCATCATCTTACCTTGAATCCCAGTTTGACTAGGGTCGGGATGCGAAGAGTCCTACCCCACTCCTCTCTCTCATACCGTATCATCAGTCAATGCCCTATTTTTAATTTCTCTCTTAATCACCGCATCCCACGTCAGTTGTGGTCAACCTATATCTAGCTTAACCTCTAGCTCTTCCCTCCAAACTCTCTTTACTACGTCCTCGTATTCCTTTCTCATAATATGCTCATACCCTCTCAATCTCGTTTGAGCCAACTTATCCTTAATTCCCTCAACACTTGCTTAGTGAACATATAAATAAATAAATGCATAATTAGATTTTCGTGCCCACTGTGAAACCATATTACAGATTAAATCAATCACAACTAATTGAGATTATGTATATTCATTGTTTCGTTGGTTAATAGACTCGTTTTACCGATCGTAATGCAAACACTCAGATGGGTTGACTCTGAAACCATAGAGCTCTGCAACATAATGTTGCAAAGCTCAATGTAGTTCATAATATTTCAGACCACTGACTGCATCTGCTGTACCGCAGCAACCATTATACATGTATATCGCTGATATGAAATCCGAGTAACCTTAGATGTGCCAAGAGCATGAGACAATTAGCTTATTAAGTCCTGATCTGATTTAGTATACGGTTATTTAATGTACGGTTATTTTTTAGTCCTGATCTGATTTAGTTTACGGTTATCTTTATTATTTAATGTTTACATGTAATATGATATGCATTATATATTATATAACGAAATACAAATAGCTTAATAGAATAGTCATTTACATGTTACTAAACGATATTCTCTACCTGAATGGTTGATTGATTGCTTAATTAATATCATAATGGATTTTTGCAATAAATCGCCACCAATTCTAATTACTTTTGTGTTATTGCCACCCTACCTGATTTCACTGTAAGTCAATACAATGATCTTACTGACTATCATATCCAGGTGTTTATTTATATACCTCGTATTAACAGGGCATGCTGATCTCTTGCACTGATTACAGATAACATAGCTCTCTTCAATTAAAATCAACTTATTCGGGTCAGTATTTCGTCCTCGGCACAACATGAGTTAAGTGCACAGATATCTTGAGACGATGATACTCGACATTCGCTATTTCTCTGATTTACTTACATCGTTCTTTTTGAATTATTGTTTTATCACAAATCCTATTTTGTTATTTAGGAAGCAGCACATTCTTACTTATAAATTAGAAAACAAATATATGAGCTTAAAACGGAAACTAAAATCCTAAAATATTCACTGAAATCGTTCACTTAGCTATGGCAGTGATTTTATATACATGTAACATGTTGTGACGAACGTTCAAAGCAATTACGCATTTAAATTAATTAATTATTGCATATAGGTGACATTTCAAATGAATTTTTGTGCAATACAAGTTTTCTTAAATTCTAAGACGAAAAAATATTTATTTTCGGCTGGATCGCTCTCAGTCCTATACACTGCAGAGCACACGATAGATCAACAAGTTAATCCCCACACAAAAGGGTAAGCGTTACTCACACATTATAAACCTAATTGCAGATTATAAACTGAGGGAAGGGGAAATATGTCCTTTGAGGTGGTTTCCAGTTGCCTTCCTCAGTTTTGACTTGTCGCCTCTTACGATACGTGCAGTTGAAGGTTAGTCTAATCTTCAAAGTTTGGGACACAACATGGGAGTATCGTCTAGATACTATGGATTATTTAGTCTGTGGAAATAGTACTTTTATCAAGCTAAGCCAATTAAAAGAAAATGGTATGAATAGACAATGAAAAAACTGTATTTTAGACAAAACTGAACGCCCATGAACTAAAGGGCTGTCAGGATAAAATAGTCAATTTATGGATCAAGAGCCTGGACAGCTCAAATTCTTGCTTCAAAACAACTGACTGATATGCATTCTTTATCGAACTATCAACCTACTGCAAGGCATCCTGTTCTCCTTTCGTGTTGTCTAATATTTTATATACTTAAATAAAACAATTCGTACTTGAAAGTTTATTTTCGCTGTGAAACTTCGACATAACGAACATCATTACATTAATAGTCTTTTATTTAATTGTTTTATATCAATTAGTAATAACCTAATCTGGAATGGATAAAAAATAGTTGATGAAATGCTGACACGGGCTACTTTCAGAGGATCAAATCAAATCATCACATTAGTTTGTCAGCACGTGTTCTAACTTTTAACTGAATAATTAGGTAAATTATTGAAATAATTAAGATCATCAGGCGCCTTCAAAACCTGGAGGCGTCAGTTACATGCGAACAACATGAATAAAAACACCATAAAAATATCAATATACCAGTCCAGCATAATGGTGGAGCATTGTTTCATCCACATCGTATCTCTTTCATAATGTTCACCTAAGTGACAGGTCCAAGGTACATATTATCATTCATAGTCTTCTGGCTCCCCGTGTTGTGCTCGGGTGTGGTTGGACCACTGCAGAATTGGGCAACCGCAAACAATCTGCCGCGTGTACGTAAGAGGCGACTAAAGGCAGGAGCTGAGGATGGCAAGAGGGGACCCACCTCACCATGAAATATTTTCCCCCAGGATTAAATGGTAATTAATCCACCAAACTGAGGAAAGCAACGGGAAACCACATCAGAAGCCACATTTTCCCAAGCTATAGGTTACATATGGTATTGGCACACACTTTGTGAAGGGATTAACTTGTTGATCTAAGGAGTGCTCTTATGGAGCGAGAAGACAGACTTTGAGTATGAATATGTACGTTGAACCTGCCACTTGGCAGTGCACTGAAGAAGTCTTCTGGCGCGCTCCATAAATAAGGTGCACTCTATCGATCAACATGTTAATCACTTCACAAAAGGCTACGTGTATGTACACTTTAAGTAGCCTCTAGATTGGAATTATGACTCCTGAAGTGGTTTCCAGCTGCATTCCTCAGCTTTTGATTCGTAATATTTGCCTCCTATGATACGTGCAATTAAAGTTTCAGTTACTTGGACACGCTAGCTAAAACATGGGAATATACACTGCATAGCCCTGTCGAAATGATAACACTACAATTTCTGAGCATACTATTTATGTTGTAGCTGATTATAACAGCTAATCTTGTAAACCTTTGAATCCTGGTAAGAAACGGAAAGCAGAAACACAATAAATTTAAATAGATAATCAATTATAGCAGCCGTTCTCTCAAAATCTCAGTTATATATAAAAACTTAACTTTGATTTTTATTCCACATTATTCTTTCATTCATATTTTGAATTAACTGCAACTGTCACTATCATTGTTTTCGAAAAAAAGAAATTTCACTTTAAACTTCAAAAATCATAATTTTCACTATTATTGTAATTATTATTTTTATAGTTGTCACTTCCAGTTTAACTAACTCTTACCACATCTCTCTGGATCCGCCACAGTGACACCCTTACAGGTCGACCATTGGAAAAGCTCTGGTAGATGTGCCACTGTGGAAAAAATCCCTTTGCAAATGGCCTTGTAAATTCGCTCATCTACCTTACTTCGATACACTACATGGCCTGATCCGTTATTGCAGCGGCTAAGTGTCTGACTGAATATTGTTAAGTGCAGTATTCAAATCTAATGCTCGTGGAATTGAATTAGAGAAAGTCGTCAAATTAATTCTGTTTGGTTATTCTTGTGTAATCAGTTGTTGGCTACTTATCTGCGGTGTGATTATATATCAATTGAAGACTCATTTGTTTCTGCTAATCGCGTGGCACAAATAACTAGAACTATGCTAATCATATGACCATAACCACACTGCTGACACAGACTGAAGCTCTGTATACCAATGTTTAATGAAACATTTCAAGAGTTGCAATGCGTTAAGTCCTTGAATCAAGTAATAACGAACTTATTGTATACTGCTCCATGTTATCGTGTTGATAAGATAAGTAGGAAAAGTTATGTCCTTTGTTTAAATGAAGCTACATGATTTAAAATATATGACTTATATGATTTATATGAGCTTATATGATATTAAAAGAATGATAGAAATGCACTATTATTAATTGATTCTATTTAAGTGTCATGATCGAAACATGATCAGCGGCTGAAGAACCCGTGTTAAAGCCTCCATGCAATGTGTTGTATATTTTTAATATTTTGAAAAATGAAGAAATGGTAATGGTTGACTTTCTCAGCACAATTAAACCATATATTGATGTTCTTGTTGCGCTATTTTGAGGACAAGACTTCATAAGATAGAACCACTGGCCAGGACTATTTTCTTTTACTGTAATCTTTACTTGCAATTAACCCTACTGAACTATTGCGGATTAATTTGTATAGAGTACAAGTTTACACCATCTAATGTCCTGATTTAGTTAATGAAGTTCCTGCTTCCATAGAATTGTGTTACAAGGACAAATGCACTGAAGGATTTATGTAATCTAATTTTTGCACTAGGTTTTATCAATATAGCCAATTGATCAATAATCACGTTATAATCGCATATCCAGAGCGATAAGTAGAACAATATTAACAACTGCAAAGCAAATTGAACATAAAACCTTAATGGAACATCTCAAAACATAGTAGGAGTTCTTATAAGCAGATAATATATTCATTTTGACGAATTAGTTATTAAATTCGAAAACTTACAAAGCATGTCATAAAATATTAATGTAGTCTTCTTTAGCAATTCTTTTAAGCAGCTGAGTGGCCTCGAGTAACCGGAGCAAGCAAAACTTCTCAAGTTAACTTGCACAGGGACTACCAATACCGAAGGAGGGTTTATATATTTCATTGTTGTACCGGTAGACTATAGTTCTTAATTCCGGTGACATATCTACACTTCAGACCATCTAGTCCCGTAGCGTAATGGTAAACCAAAACGGACAAAGCTGCTGGCAAGCTCTTGCACTGAAGCGGAATTACACCACAGCAAGGACAACCTCACTGTCTAAAAATAGGCCACAAGACTAAGTGTCGTGAACTCTAACAATGACTTCTCTGGTAGAAATCGCTAGCAACCTGGTTCTCTCTAATAAGTTTATCAAATATGATTAATATTAATTGTTACTTTAATGCTCCAGGTGTAACGATCCGAGGTTTGATAAAAGCGACTCAAGATAACGTGCTGATTCTGCTGAATCGTCGCCCGGCTACTTGAGGTCATCAAACGGCTTGAAAGACTTATGAAGCAGACAGTACTGAATCTTTGTAAACTTATGGAAAGCCTTTACCAATGAAAAGAGCACTTATCTCCGGTCTGCTTTGAGATCTGTCTGATATACGCCTGCCAATATTGAAGTCAACTGCATCGGGATTCACGAAATCCATGATTTCAATGGCCACCGGAATCCATTCAAACCCCTAGTTAGTTACATTTGTTGTCGCCATTGTTGTTGTTTCTTCTTTTGGTTGTTTGTTCTTCTAGTTTTTCGTTGTTGCTGATTTTATTGTTGATGTCGTCTTCGTCATCATCAACAATGCCATTGGCTTTCTTATTATCTAATATTGATATTTGATGTTGTTATTAGTATTTATTTTATGATTGTTTCTACTTAAAATTCCGAATGAGGCTTTCGGAAGGAGAAACAAACTACTATTAAAAGGCATTGGAAAACACACAAAAACATATAATAAGGGAGGTGGTTGCTAAAGGATGTACTAGAAGGAAGAATGCAAGAGAAAGAATTTAGAGGAAGACCAAGACATGGGATGCTGGATGATATGATAACAAATTCATATATAGAGATGAAAAGGAAGACTGCAGATAGAATTGACTGGAAAAGTTATGTGCCATGAACCTGCCGTTAGGCTGTGTACTAGAAGAAGAATTTACCTAATAAATTACACATTTTATTTATTATAAAATATTTCATAATTTCATATAATATATGTGTTTACATTATATGAAAGAATTATACTGTATGTTTAATTATATGAAAAATACATGGAGTCAGTGGCGAAATCGGTAAGATACTCGATCGACTGCGGATCAGTATGAGCGGGGTTCAAATTCTGGGCTCGCCCATCACTGACATCGCTTTCGAGTGAGGAAACTGACGTTAACCTTAGCTTTACCAGGTTTGTGTCCGGGCCACTGAAGAATAGACCAAGCGTTAACTGCACGTATACTTAGAGGCGACTAAGCAAGAACTTAGGAAGACAAAAAGGAAACCACCTCAGAGTTCGTGTGTTTCCCTTAACTACATAAAATATGATAAACATAGAATGTGTGGAATTAACTTATTACTCTATGGAGTGCCCTTCATGGAGCATGAAAGCATAGGCCTTCTCCGAATACGTACCCTGGACCTGCCACTTGACAGAATGTTAGAGAAACGAGAGATAAATAATGCTAAAGTATCAAAATGCATTTTAAGTTTAAGTTTAACGATGACTTCTTCTTCTTTAGTGCACTGCCAAGTGGCAGGTTCAAGGTACATATTGATACTCAAAGTCTGCTTTCTCGCTCCACAAGAGCACTCCTTAGATCAACAAGTTAATCCCTTTACAAGGTCCATACCTTATCCATACCTTATGTAGCCTATAGCGTGGGAAAATATGACTTCTGAGGTGATTTCGCGTTGCCTTCCTCAGTTAGGTGGGTTAATTACCATTTAATCCTGGGAGATCATCGCGTGTACGTAAGAGGCGACAAAGGCAGGAGCTGAGGATTTCAAAGAGGACCCATCTCATCACGAAATATTTCCTCCCAGGGTTAAATGGTAATTAATCCACCTAACTGAGGAAGGCAACGGGGAATCACCACAGAAGTCATATTTTCCCAAGCAATAGGCTACATAAGGTATGGATAAGGCATGGACCTTGTAAAGGGATTAACTTGTTGATCTAAGGAGTGCTCTTATGGAGCGAGAAAACAGACTTTGATTATGAATAGGTACCTTGAACCTGCCACTTGGCAGTGCACTGAAGAAGAAGAATCCTGGGAGAAATATTTCATGGTGAGGTGGGTCCCCTTGCGATGACTAGATGACTAGAGAACCTAAACGATGACTAGAGAACCTAAATTAAAAGACGAAGATAAAGTGTTATCATGTAATATCCGAGCACGTATAATATTGTAACAATTTTGTAATAGACTGAACCGTTTGAACTATTGAGAATTTCATTTTCGACAATGCATAAGGCTTAGTTTAGGACATAGTCATTTAGCCTAGGACCTTTTTACATTTGTTCATTTCATTCAACGAGAGGTGATAATAACTATCCTAGCGAGGAGAGAGTATCTCTCCTGAAGTTCTCTGGATCTCATGGATCGAGAGGACTTCACTTTCTCATGATATGACTAGTGTGCAACATCAGAGATTGCAATGCTAATTGATTAAGGAAAGGTAAATTTTAAAAAAAATTCTTTTTATTTATTTATTCGTATAGTTACACACATGATATACCGCATATGCTACATAGATTCCTTTCTTGATTTCTGTTTTTGTAGTTTTCATTATTTCCTCCTTTCTTCTCCATGGTTATTAGTAATCGTTGCCTTTTTTGTAGATAAGATATTTGTTTTGTCATAACTCTATAATTTGGAGTCATTCAGGATTCTCTTGGATTTTTCTTCATAAGAGCATCAAGGCCATTTCGTCCATCACAATACCATCAAGGGTTAATTCACATTTTGGGTGATGCAGGATGATGTTAATTGACTCATCATTGATTTACTAATCTCGGCTCTTTCATTTCTCTAAAACGCAAGCGTTATATGAAATATCACTCGGAGGGATCACTCATAGGTGGACATCTTCAGGATTCTAATTCAACAGTTAATTGACTATACGGAAATCAGCAGATATCTAGGACAGTCGTCTCGATAAGATAATAACTTTTCTTTCATATTACATTTTCATTCATTATCAATCTCATAACGTATAAGTTAAGATTTGAATGAAGAAATTTATGTTGAACTAATATATTAAACTTTCATTCTTTCATTTCGTTTTTATTTTAGTCATATTCAAATCACAGTATAATATGCATCAGATGAAAGACATTGTAAAGCAAGTACTTTGTGAAAATCCACGGTAGTACAAAACACATTATTCAAAACTTACTGCACGAACACACAAAAGCACCTATACAGTCTAGAAAAAGTACACTCTAATTGCTCCTAAAATAATACTATCGATATTACTAACAATTAACTGCTACTGAAATAACACTAACAATAACAATAATCATTAACTGCTACTAAGATAAGAATAACAATGACATTATCTAGCGGTAAAGAAAGGGTTAACTGCTACTAAGCTTGTACAATACTGATATCACAGAGCCATTATCTATATTATAGTAACTGAGTCGTCTATTGTCTTTCAGGTTTGTTTCATTGAAGACTAGAGTCAGATATTCCACTGGAAATCCGCAGAAGTTTTTCAATCTTTCCTTCACAATCGCTACAGTATCACTTGACTTACAGGATAGAATGATGTTCCACGTCAAAATACTAATATATACCTGAACGGGATCTCTTAGTCTTCGCGTAAAAGAGCTTTGACTAGAAACATGGCCTAAGAGAGATTTGTTTTGAACTCTTGAATCATAGATATGACGTTTTTCCAAGAAAGAATCGCTAGAGCTGGCTAGAATTGGTGGAACATCATGGATGCCTTTAATCTGAAACACAATTACAAATACATGTACTTCATATGTACTGGTCATTTATCCGGGCCTGGAGTCTGCTAACATTTTGTTGTATCGCTTTTCAAGTTGAAAAAAGAGACAGTTCTGAAAGTTTCCACCGAGTGTATTTATAAATAAATATATATATATATATATATATATATATATATATATATATACATGTATATATATAATGTATATATATATATATATATATATATATATATGTGTGTGTGTGTGTGTGTGTGTGTGTGTGTGTGTGTGTGTGTGCATCATATGATATAGCGGGAAAGTAAATGCCTTAAACGTTGGACCTGCCACTTAATTAACAAAAGACTAGAGAAAGCGAGAGAGAGAGGGAACTGAGTCACAGGAAGAATTCTCAAATACCCTGCATCGTGATAGATTTTTCGACAGTGTCCAAAGCGGCCAGCAATTGTTGCAGATAGAAGAATAGGTAACCACAACAATTTTTAGTATTTCGGGCTATTGGAAATGTTTTTTGCAAATTGATTATAGCAAATAGTAAACATTGCATTCAGGTAGTTCTGGGTTGAAATGCGAGATAATACAAACCTGAATTAGAAGCTCAATTACTGATTCATTTCTAATGCCATAGAAATGAAGTTTTCTATGATCTTCCAGTTTTGAACTGTTGAACAGCAGAAGCTGAAAATTTACGGGCAGTCCAGTGAGAGATTCTATTTTTTTCTTAAGATTTCCAACAGTATCCATTGACACTAAAGACACACTAAACTCGTTTAGTTTAGTGTAAGTTGCTGATTTTACAATAATCTGCAGATCATCGGAAAAGCTCGCTTCAGAGGCACGGAGTGGGTCCAAGTGAACACTTTGATCGCAGAACTGGAGGTTGAACAGAGCTTTTGAACAGAACAGAGCTGGAGCATGAACACAAGCATTGCGATCTGTGGCTATACGTATATCAGCACAAGCGTTATTGTCTGTAGCTATACGTACGGGAACATCAGGAATATCCTGAACCTGCAACAAAACACAAAGTTAACAGAATTAGCCTTATTTCTTGTAGTGACTCAGATTAGTGTTTCAATAAAAACCGTATTCAAATATTATTGCTTCGCACACTAAATGCAATATTTTCAGTAGATTAAATAATTAGGAAAAAATTGGCTTTGTGATTATTAAGTAAATCTGGCTAGATTGGAATTTTATTAAATCTGACTGGATTAGAAAGATTACGAGACGAAATGGCAATTTATCAGTTTCATATAAGGACTCATAAAGTGCAAGAGTGGTAAAAACTATTCGTATAAACCGAAAAAGGATTAATAAAATAATAATAACCTCCGACAATTTCTATAGCGGTGTCATAGCCGGTGTCCGGCTTCGAGACCGCTTTACAGATTCCTGGCAGGTTAATTATTATTAATCCTTTCCATGGATTAGGGATTGAGCAATTTCTAGCTAATTTACAAATAGTCTATTAAAGAAAAATATCCAGCGTCAAAATAGCGCCACTCTCACAAGTGCTTGGCAACATGCTATGCTCCCAAAACTTACCATCACTTTCCAAGGTGACGATGATCATGAATGCTATAATATTTGTGATTATATTTATTATATTTATATCAGTTTAATTTAACTATTTATTGTTAAATATTTATTATATTTATAGACACTAACGTCGAAGGAAATACTTAAGAAGAAAAGCAGTAAGAAATATAATTTGAACGGATTGAATGAGAAAAGAAGTCAGTTTCTGGAAGCAGTAATGAAAATGAAGTTAAGAAAATGAAGGAGTGCGAAATAACAGGGGTAAATAAAAGATGGTGTCAGCTAAAGGAGGCTATTAAAATAGGTAAAAACGAGTTATATGACTTTTTTTAAGCAAAAACGGCTAAAAACCTTTTTTGTTATGAATTTTGCCAGCAAAAATAATAACGAATTTTGGAGAATTTGGTCTAAAAAAATGCATAATAACCATAAGCAGATAGCACCTGAAAAAATTTACATAAATGGTTCATCTGATGACAAACCTATAGCGGATGAATTTCTGAAATATTTTCAGTCGGTTTACAATGATTACACCTCAATAATTGATGCGAAACGCGAATTCGATAACTGCCTAGCTAGCAAGTTATCCACTCACAAAAATATGTCGAAGTCTTCCAATGCATATTCGCCTGACCTAGCATGCATAAACGTGGAGCTAAGTAGATCGATGTATTCAGAAACTTAAATGGGTAAAGCTTGTGGACCTGATAACTTGATGAAAGAAAATTTAGTTTATGCGCATCCAATTATTGTGAAGCATTTAACAAACCTATTTGAATGCATTGCTACGCAGAGATGTGTTTCTGATGGTTTCTGCTCTGGGGTTCTAGTACCAATTATTAAAGATAAGCTAGGTGACAAAAAAGATACCGATAATTATAGAGGCATTACTTTAGTACCTCTTATTTCGAAATTATTTGAA
This sequence comes from Enchytraeus crypticus, assembly GCA_905160935.1. Classification (NCBI taxonomy): domain Eukaryota; kingdom Metazoa; phylum Annelida; class Clitellata; order Enchytraeida; family Enchytraeidae; genus Enchytraeus; species Enchytraeus crypticus. The sequence goes on along the minus strand of CAJHZI010000421.1, from coordinate 731,849 downwards.
TTAGTCATACTTGAAATTTGCAAAGATTATCTCACTAATAATGACCTTCAGTTTGGTTTCAAAGCGAATTCTGGATGTAATCAGGCTATCTTCGTGATGACTGAAGTCGTAAACTATTTATTAGACAAAGGAAGTAGTATATTCCTGGCTGCTCTTGACCTCAGAAAAGCTTTTGACAGAGTTAATCACTTTAAACTCTTTACGAGTTTATTAATTAGAGGCATGCCCTCATGGATAGTCTTATATAAGTCTTTTTCAAGTCGGTGCGGCTAATTTTTCAATTATATGCTGATTTGCTTATTATTATGTGAAATTTTGACTTTTTAATTTGCCAATAACATTATTGGATTTTTGTTTTGTTTGTTGGCCTATGCTCAATAATAAAATGTATGAAGAGTGTGCAGTGTTGACTTTTTAATTTGCCATTAATATGATTGGATTTTTGTTTTGTTTGTTGATCTGTGCTCATTAAAGGAATATATGAATTATATTGATCCAATTAGGCTAACTATAACTCTGTGTAATTGGTGGTGGGTTATATTTTGTACTAACTTTATGTTAGTAAATTATGCTGTTTGTTATTATGTTAGTAAATTATGCTTTATGTTAGTTTATGCTGTTTCATTTGTTTGCTGTTGTTCCTGTCAGATGTTGACGAATAAAGAAGTGGATATATAGCAACATAGGATCGTTAGAGTGTTCGGATAACAAAACAATCAGCTTAATACCTCATGCATAGAAGATCTTATTAAAGATAGTAAATAATCGTATTCAGTCGAAAGCAGAGATGATACTGAGCAAGATTCAATTTGGTTTTAGGAAAGGATGCGGCACAAAAGAAGCAATAGGAGTAATGCGGGTTCTTTGCGAAAGAAGCTTAGAATATGGTAATGACGTTTTTGTATGCTTTGTAGACTTCGAGAAGGCCTTTGACAGGATTGATTGGATAACGATAAAGAATATCTTAAAAAGAATAGAAATTGACTGGCGAGATAGAAGACTAATTTTGAACTTGTACATGAATCAAAGAGCAGTAATCAAAATCCAACAAGAATATTCAGAAGAATGTTAAATAGGACGCGGAGTGAGACAAGGTTGTAGCATTTCGCCGCTGCTGTTTAACATTTACGCTGAGGCAATGATGGAGGAAGCCATGGAAGACTTGGAAGAAGGAATAAAAGTAGGAGGGAATTTGTTACAAGATGTACGATTTGCAGATGACCAAGGAATGGTAGCGGGCAGCGAGATTGGATTGCAGAAGATAATGGATAGGCTGAATGATACGGCCCTAAGATATGGCATGAAGATTAATATAAAAAAGACGAAGGTTATGAGAGTGTCCAATAATAAAGGTGAAGTTAATATCACAATAAATGGTTACGAAATTGGAACAGGTAAGGAGTTTCAAATATTTGGGTCATACTATAACCAATGATGGGAAATGTGAGACAGAAATATGCAGTAGGATTGCACAAGCAAAAGCGACCTTTGGTAGTAGAAAAGAACTATTAACAAAAAGTCTAAAGAAAGACGCAAAGATAAAGATAGTGAAAACTTTGATTTGGACCACGCTATTATATGGATGTGAAACATGGACCTTAAGAAAGGAAGATATTAGGAAACTGGAAGCATTGGAAATGTGGATTTTGAGAAGAATGGAGAGGACTAGCTGGACTCAAAAGGTTACAAATGAGGAAGTCTTGGAGAGAGTTGGCACAGATAGACAGTTGATAAATGTATTAAGAAGTAGGAAGAAGAGATGGATAGGACACATTATAAGGGGGAAAGTCTATTAATAGTCGTCATAGAAGGTAGAATGGAAGGAAAAAGAGGCAGGGGCAGGCCGAGATTAGGTATGTTGGATGATTTAAAGACCCACTCATATGTGCAAATGAAGAAGAAGGCGGAAGACAGAGAAGAGTGCAGGCGTTCTGTACTATGGACCTGCCAGTAGGCAGTGCACTAAGAGAGAGAGAGAGAGAGAGAGGATCGTAGAAAAATTGGAGATAATAAACATAAATAATGAAAATAGCATTGAACTGTAAAGAGCAAAACATTACGGATTAACTAATGCAGAAATTAAGGATTTGTAGAGCCAAAAGTGCATTAAAATTAAAACCGGATTCAAACAATAGTAGGCCTACAGGCCGGACTAATATTATTATATAACCCCTGAACTATCAGAGGTTCTACTATACTATACTACTATGGAAAAAGAATATGGAATAGAAAACGAAAAAAGGGGCCCCGATATAATGAAGGAAGAAATTTATTCTGCAATTAACAGCATCAAGGAGGGAAAGCAGCCAAAAATAGATGATATACCAACAGAATTCTTGAAAATTTTGGAAAGAGAAACACTCAATAAGTTAGTGGAAGTGTGCAATACAGGTATTTGGCCAGACCACTTTACCAGTGATGATGAAGTCAGTTGCCAATTCATAAGAAGCCAATGCTGTAGAGTGTTCGGATTACAGACAAATCAGTTTAATACCTCATGCATCGAAGATCTTATTAAAGATAATCAATAATCGTATTCAGTCGATAGCAGAGATGATACTGAGCTAGACACAATTTGGTTTTTGGAAAGGATGCGGCACAAGAGAAGCAATAGGGGTAATGCGGGTTCTTTGCGAAAAGAAGCTTAATATAGAAATGGTGTTTTTGTGTGCTTTGTGGACTTTGAGAAGGCCACAAAGCATACACTGCCACAATTTGTAGCATTTCGCCGCTGCTGTTTAACATTTACTCTGAGGCAAAGATTTAGGAAGCCATGGAAGACATATAAGAACGAAAAAGTCGGACGAAAGTTGTTACAAGATGTACCATTTGCAGATGACAAAGGAATGGTAACGGGCAGCGAGACTGGACTGCAGGATAGGCTGAATGATACGGCAGTGAAATATGACATTAAGATTAATATAAAAGAGACCAAAGTGATAAGAGTGTCGCATAATTAAGGTGAAGTTAATATCACAATAAATGGTACGAAATTGGAACAGGTAAGGTGCTTCAAATATTTGAGTCATACTGTAACCGATGACGGTAAATTTGAGACTGAAATATGCAGTAGGACTGCATAAGCAAAAGTGGCCTTTGGTATTGAATTCTACTAAAAAGTAGAATTCAATACATCACGTCAATTCTACTAAAAAGTAGAAATAATGTGAGACTAATGAAACAAATATATTCAATCATCGTAAGCCCGTCTTAATGTATGCGTGTGAAGCCTGGAAAGGTACTAGAAATATAAAGCATAAACTAAACTGTTTTCAACAAAAATGTCTTATAAAATCTAAAGAATTCATTATTGGGATCACATCAAATATGAAACAGTGTTTCACAAATTTTCATGATTTGGACAAAGAAAATTAGATGAGAAAGTTTCTGAAGGAAGGTTGAAGTTCTTGAGTGACTTTTTAAAAATAAGGATATATAAGCAGAGTCTGCAATTAATTAGAATCCAAACCAAGGAAAAAGGGAATGAGGAAGACCTAGGAGCACTAGATTCAATCGAATCAACAGAGATCTGAGAACATTGAACAGTTCTTTGAAAGAAGCTCTAAGGATTGCTGATGATAGAAACGAATGGAGGAATATTGTCGCCCTAAGTTCTGTACAGAACGCAAGGAACTTATGATCACCTTAACTTCTAAACATTAATGTAACGAATATATCTATAATATTTGCCACTAAAAGGGAATATACTCTGCATGTACACGATCTAAAGAAATTAAACAAATCAATATAGGCATAGTATATATACAATATTTAATATATTTTTTAATAAAATTTGCTCAAACCTTAATTTGCAGGCCAATTCTTGAATCATTTTCTAAGGTATGGTCATTTTTCTGACCGTCGTCTTCTAGTAGGATATCATTACCTATCTGCAGGATATGCTCATCAGGATTCACTTCGAGGGCGCCCAGCACGTCGTCGAGACATTGTATATCTTCTCTGGTATCAGAGTGTAGCGAAATAATTGTACTTTGCAAATAATTGTACTCTGCATTTTCAGAAATATTCACACCACTGGTAGGCCTCGGTTTCGCCTGACGTGGTTGATCTGAATTCCTTGATAAACCGGAATTCTCTGGTAAATCTGATTTCCTTGGTAAATCTGATATCCTCGGTAAATCAGTATTTCCGGATAAATCAGAATTTCCATATTCATTTGCATCATGGAGCTGAAGAATTTCCACTCTAGTATCGACCTGACTCTGTGAAATCTCTCGAGATTCAGGATTCTGCATTATTAACACAATGTCAGAACTATCAGAAAAAACCAAAGATAATTTACCGGAATTCTCTGGTAAATCTGATTTCCTTGGTAAATCTGATATCCT
>CAJHZI010000421.1:687500-725000 GCA_905160935.1 Enchytraeus crypticus | reverse complement strand
GGATGGAAAAGATTTTTTGACTGACAAAATTTAAATGGAGATATTCTTGAAAGAGTCGGTACAGATAGACAGTTAATAAATGTGATAAGAAGTAGAAAGAAAAGTTTAGATAGTACATATTGTAAGTAGGGATGGTTTGCTAAAGTTTGTAATTGAAGGAAGAATGCTAGGGAAAAGAGTTAGAAGAAGACCGATTCATGGTATGATTCAGATATTCTTGAAAGAGTCGGTACAGATAGACAGTTAATAAATGTGATAAGAAGTAGAAAGAAAAGTTTAGATAGTACATATTGTAAGTAGGGATGGTTTGCTAAAGTTTGTAATTGAAGGAAGAATGCTAGGGAAAAGAGTTAGAAGAAGACCGATTCATGGTATGCTGGATGATCTGATATCAAATTAATATTTAAAGATGAAAATGAAGGCTGAGGATAGAATTGGTTGGAAGAGTTATATGCCATGGACCTGCCCTTAGGCAGTGCACTAGAAGTAGATTCTCTATTTATTTCTCATTAGATATTTCTATATAGAAACTATTATTTAGCATGTACATGTATTTCTCATAGAGAACTGGATCTTACCGATATCGCCACTGGCTTGAGCCAGTGGCTATGTCGGTAAGATATTCGACCGCGGATAAGTATGTGCGAGGTTCAATCCTGGGCTTGCCCGTCACTGTCGTCGCTTTCTAGTGAGGAAACTGACGTTAACATTAGCTTTTTTACATCACTTAGTTAAGTCTGACTGCTGCTTTGGTTGGTCGGTCAGTTGGACAACCACGGCTATGAACGGTTTAAGGGGTACAACGGTTCACCAGTACACCTGGCTTATTGAATAGAAGCCATTCAAGCTTTTGAGCTTGACGTTAAGACCGCAAACAAGTAAGCTTGCAATATCGCCTATATAAGGCGATGATCTTGTAACTGTGCTTAAAAAATAGGCTTAGTTTGTGATAACCTTTGACTACTCATAATGGCGCTAAAAGATGTATCAGCCTTTATTTTTTGCATTACCAATTTTACATTAATATTTATAAATCTTTTGATTATTTACAAAACTAGGCTGGATTTTTAGGTTAAATTTTGAAATAAACATTTCGCAGAATTGAATCAAACACTCGCCATAGGCGCCAGAGTTATTTATTTTAAAGCCTATATTAAAAAATTAAAATGCATTTAAAAAGTTGCTTTTCCTCCACCAACGTCTTGCTAACACATTTTAAGATTTGTGCATATGCATCATTTCCTTGTCTTGATAAAATTAGCAGATTTCAAGGATTTCAAGACAATAAATCAAAAGTTTTTATATACATGTAAGTGTATAAGTATAACTTACGTTTACCGCTGATGATAGCGGATCCTCACCAATTTTACGCAATTCAATATCTATCTTTTCTGCCAGATGTTGCTGTTTAGTCTCTTTTAATGCTTCAACAAACTGCTTGAACGCCTTCTCGGGTCTTGCTTTTAGCTTTGTTAAAAACTCAGAAACTGCCTCCTGGCGAGTAGAATTTTTGAGTCTACTCTACAATTAAAGCCAACATACATAATTCGTCTTAGAATCTAATGTGTATTCTAAACTTAAATGTTTTTCATCGATGATATTTGGTAACAAAAACGGTAAACCATTTCAGATTTGTCGTAAGCTATAGGCTACATGAGATATTAGTAAGGCGTAGCCTTTGTGAAGTAATTAACTTGTTGAGCTATGGAGTGTTCTTGATTGAGCGTGAAAGCCGACTCTGCTACTAATAATTTACTAAATACCTTGGACCTGAAACGTGGCAGAGCACTAGAGAGAGAGAGAGAGAGAGAGAGAGAGAGAGAGAGAGAGAGAGATGTTAATATCAACTTCTGAAGAACACAATTCTTCAGTTCAAGAACTGTGTTTTTAAACATTTAAGCATCGGAGGATATATAAAAAGCCGTTCCGTAATCTTAATGGACGATATTGAACAATGAACATACGATGACGTTGTACATACCTAGGCTAATTGATTAAACAAGATAACAATTTCAGAAGTTATTTGATCCAATTATATGTATAAAGCTAATAAAATATAAAGATATAATCGCACAGTACCAGATTTGAATCTTTAATTGATAACTTGTGAATTTCTTGAGATACAACAATACCTCAAGAAAAATTAATTGCAAAAAATCCACTCTATTTAAATTACTCTATTTAAATCTACTCTATTTAACTTACAAATGAAATTAAAATAGAAAAGAATAAGCACGCGTAATGGTGACATAGTCACGTAAAAGCATTCAAACTACAACTTTTAAATGTTGATTTAACTAAATTTTTTCATTTCAAATCAATAGAGTTTTATTAAAAATGTTTACTAATACTCAACCGCTTCTGTACTATCATATCAGTTCACACGGGAATCGATCCCTCGATAACTGTCATTAAATCTTTTTGATTTTTCCTCTTCCTGACACCCTGCACAAGTAACTATTGATACATCCATCAGAATGTCAAAATTACAGTTAATTACTTAAAGTAGTAAAAATGCTTTTGAAGTTTATTCAGTATCGTCTATGAAAACTGTCTATGGAAACGTCTCGAATAGGTGATTGGCTGATGGTGTGGTGTAGGAAAGAGAGGCTTTCAGACAGTCTATTTGTATCCCGACCCTGGTTGAACTGGGATTCAAGGGAGGATGATGATGATGACGATTCAATATAGTCTATAATGAATATAACATTTTCTAATTTTAGTTAATTAAACGCTTGGGATTTACTATAACCAGGTAGTTATAGTACAGTGTAGATCTTACTGCCTGGTAGGGCCTATATACTTTCTGTTTATATATTTGATGAGCTATGATATTAGTGTGCCATCTTTTATGCCATTTCTACTCGAACATTGCGAACCCCTATCAGCTTTCTCACGTTATAAGTCGTCGTGATTCAGTTTAAGCTCGGCTTCGTCTTCATACATTTATGCTTAAAATCGACAATTTATACAATGTATAGTAGTAACAAAGCCATTAGAGTGGTACGATTGTCCATGTCAGCATCGTAATATAACCATGCATGATGTAAACCTTTGATCAAATTGTAACAAATGCTCGATTGTAGGCCCATATCGATTTGTAATTTAATTCTAGGTTTTCCTACAATAAGTTGACATAAGAAAATCAACTTTTAAAACTTATCTTTTTATGTTCAATCTAGTTTATGTTTAATTTTTTTAGTTGCACAATTAAATTTTTTAATGTGTCCTTTTATTTCATAGTTTTATTAGAAATATCTCATTTCAGAACTCGTATCAGTTCACTGTTTTCACGGACATAATGTATACCGGACCATGCGCTGTGCATTTAATAGTTTTGAATCCCTAGTTACTTTTACGTAACGAAACTTTTTATAAACTATTAAACATTCTAAATTGATCATATTGTAATAATAATAATAATAATATCAACAATTAGAGTGCTACAGTCACCAATGACGACATCGAGCACTATTGAGACAAAATCAAGCCGTTGAGCAAAAAGAAGATCCATAAACGGTGCAAATTCCAAAATCCAGAAAATCAGTCCAAGAACGCTTGAAAATGACACGAATTACTGCAAAGCAGTTTAAAAACTTGAAAATACGGTAATTAAATTTGCGGATAGATGTTTTAGTTCTAAAAATAAGCTAATTGAATTAGTACGTTATTTTTATAACAGTATTTGACTGATTAATCCTACTGGAGTAGGTTTGAATCTTGTCATAAAATTAAAGCAAGTGGAAGCCCCTGATGACTTAGATCAGACATTTCATGCCAGGTAATTATTTTAATTGCTTTAACTACTCTTAGTGCACTGTCTATTTGCAGGTTCACGTCATAGGCCTCTAGCTCATCCACACATTTCTATCCTATGTTTTTCTTTTTTTATCAACATACGAATAAGCTATCAAATGACACAGAAAGCTTATATGTAGGTGTTCCATTAACCTTTTTCTCCATTCTTGCTTCAATCACTTCTTTTAGTAAGCCAACCCCTCCATGAACATGATCTATCCAACTATTTTTTCTATTTCTTATGATATTTATTATCCACCTGTGCCAATTCAATCTAAAAATTCTATCTTGTGCTTCTTCTTTCGCAATTTTCTCAGTCCAACTGAGTTTCCCCTTATGCGTATGGCGACGTCGGTAAGCTAGGTTTACTGGACCGCGGATCAGTATGTGCGAGTTTCAAATCCTGGGCTCGCCCGTCATTGACATCGCTTTCGAGTGAGTAAACTGACCTTAACCAGCTTTATCTTTCTATTGCTCTATTTCGAGCGCTTCCAATTTCCGAGTATCCTTTCCCTTAACGTCCAAGCTTCACACATGAGCCTGATCACAGTAAATTCTTTACAGTCTTTATCTTCGTTGATTTGATTTTCTGAAACTTTTTCTCAGCAGTTTTTTCCTCCTATTCTGCTTCTTTTCCCTGCGGTGTTCAAGTTGTTTCTGTTGCACATCCTATGCCTTCTGTTACAATGTGTTCTCAAATATTTTAAGCACTATTCCTGTTCAAACTTTGTGCAAACTAGCCTATAGCAACTCTACCTTCCTATTCTAGACAATCTCATCACTTTCGCCTTCTCGATATATTATTTTTCATACTATATTTAAATTTAATAACATTCAGACGATTAATATTTTTCGTAAACCCTGCCACTAAGAGGCAGGTAATTTAATTTTGTCTTTTCTTCATGAAAATATGGCATAATAGAGCTATATTTGTAGTATTACAAATTTGCTTCGCTTTGCATTTTGATGAGCTATTCGTTGTTGTTAAACCTGTTATTTCTGCTCCTTAAGCATATAAAATATTTTTAAATGTAAATTCTAATTAAGTACTATGTAAAGTAAAATAAATATTTTATTGCGCAGGAGTTTATAAAATCAATTTTGTGGTAATGCATTTATAAGTATGAAATACGCTGATAAGGCCTACTGAGATAAAGTAGGCCTAATTGTAGATACAGTAAGCTATTGGTGTGCTAGATAGGTCTATTCATCGACAGGTAAAATTAGAGCACTCGAAGCTGTCGTTGATTACTTAATAATATATGTTATACATTTCAAGTGTAACCTGTGTGACATCATATTTAATACAACACTGTAATTTCGGTTTATAATTTAGGCCAACACATGCCAAAAATACCAGAATATTATCAGCCAATATCAATTAATCATGTAGATCAATACAGTTTGCATATATTTCATCCTAAGGCTAACGAGTCGAACGAGATATCAAGACAGTCGATTACAAGACGAATATTGAACTTGATAACTGTGGAGGCATAGTTATAATTTTAAGGTAGATTTTGGAGTAAGTTACGGTAGGTCCTTCCTTTCAACTTCTTTTCAATTTCCTTCCTTGGAAACGTCTTCTTGCTAACTTTCGAGAACTCAATAAATACTCCCAAACCAAGTTTAACAAACACATTGCTTCTACTCCCCGAATAGCAGAGCAGATAGTCTGGATAATAATGCTAGTAAATATTTTTTTATTTAAATATTTCATTATTGAAGATGATTCCCACAAAGGTCTTCTCGACCAATAAACAATCTTCAGGCAATTAGACGCGGCATCGAGTCCCCGTCGATTTCTGGGGTTGATGAGCAAATAATTGAGGGGGGTTTCTAACGCATTTGGTAGATCGATATTTAATAAGCTATCTAAAATATATATACTGCTATTTATAGGTCGGGAAATCCTAACTTCTTCTCCATATTTATAGTAGGCCTCAGCCTAATATGTATGGAGATTTAGGATGAAAAAATAAAATAATAAAAGAAAATAACTATGCATGAAAACTAAACAAATTAGCACATTCGTTGTGCCGATTTTGTAACTAGACGAACAAAATAAATATAATCTAAACATAGATAAAGCCAAGTGTTCTGTACATCATTTCAGTATCAAAAGGGATATTGTCAGAGATGGTTCGGCTGGAATTACTTCCCGCAGCAAGAACTAAGCAAGACTAAGCTGTGACTGAAGACAGCTACTTGAAACCACGCGATAATCCGATACCAATCTATAGGCTAAATTAAACTGTGAATGCGCTAAATTAAAGTGTATATAGGCAAAATTAAAGTGTGAGTAGACTAAATTGAAGTGTGAATAAGGAATCCCACCCCATTTCTGACATTAAATACTCCGATACCAATCCGATACCAATCTATAGGCTAAATTAAACTGTGAATGCGCTAAATTAAAGTGTATATAGGCAAAATTAAAGTGTGAGTAGACTAAATTGAAGTGTGAATAAGGAATCCCACCCCATTTCTGACATTAAATACTCCGATACCAATCCGATACCAATCTATAGGCTAAATTAAACTGTGAATGCGCTAAATTAAAGTGTATATAGGCAAAATTAAAGTGTGAGTAGACTAAATTGAAGTGTGAATAAGGAATCCCATACCATTTATGACATTAACCACTCCGATACCAATCCGATACCGATAATCCGATACCAATCTATTGGCTAAATTAAACTGTGAATGCGCTAAATTAAAGTGTATATAGGCAAAATTAAAGTGTGAGTAGACTAAGTTGAAGTGTAAATAAGAAATCCCATACCATTTATGGCATTAACCTGTTGATCGATGGAGTGTTCTATATGAAGCGTAGCTACAGACTATGAATAGGAATATGTTCATTGGAATTATCACTAACCAGAATAAGATGCCTAAAAATAATTACAGATAGAACCTCATGCATATCAGGCAAGCCTATACACATTCATTTAATCGATACAGTGCTTTATGTTGAAGATCTTTCGCAATTTAATATTAAAAATTGATTATAATGCAGTTTTACGGATAGCTGAATAGTGAATAAATTTCAATATTATTATATATTTTTAAATCTCTTTATTTAGAACTAAATCGAACCTCAATTTCTTCCATCATAGATTCCGTTAGACATTCGTCAGTCCTCATCACAGCAAAAAATACTGCATCCAGCTGAAGTTCACGTACAAATAAAAGTCTCAGCTTTACGTCGATTATTTCCTTATGAGCTGAAGTCATAAGCCCATTCATAGTGAAATGAAATAAGCCAACTACTGATAGAAATTGAACCATTAAATTGCTAGTTTCTTGTTCTTTAAATTTGCTTCTGACGTGGATTTAATGCAGTATTTCTATCATTTGGCAATTAACATTTATTCCTATACTCTGCTTAAATTAATAAAGATTTAAACTCTACAAAGTGAAAAAAACAGAGTAAACAACTTATTTATCTTGTTACCCAAATAAATGAAAGTGAAATTGTTATGTAATTAGGAAATAATTTAAAATTAGCATGCTGATATTAACTAGGCCGTCGGTAATAGGAAAGAACTTTTAACAAAAAGTCTAAAGAAAGTCTCAAAGATAAAGATAGTGAAAACCTTCGTATGAGCATCGCTATTATTTGGAAACTAGAGGCATTGGAAATATGGACATGGAAAAGAATGGAAAGGAATAGCTGGACTCAAAGGTAAAAATTTGGAAGTTCTGGAGAGAGTTAGTACAAATAGGCAATTGATATATACATTAAGCAATAGGAAAAAGAGCTGGATAGGACACATTCTAATGGGGGAAAGTCTATTAAAAGAGGTCAAAGAAGGCCGAATGAAAGGAAATAGAAGTAAACCCGCATTATAGTGAAATGTTCAACTATGTTGATATCTATCACTTTTAATACCACACGTTTAAACCGTTAGGCAACTTAGACCATGTTCCGTATAACCAGTCCAGTAAAATTAGAGGCAGAGGCAGGCCTAGGTATGTTAGATGATTTAAGGATTAACTCTTATGTCGACATGAAAAGAAAGGCGGGAGACAGAGAAGAGTGGAGACGTTTTATACCATGGACCTGCCAATACGTAATGCACTCAGAGCGAGAGATAGAGAGATTCAACTAAGGGCCAACCTTAGCAGATGGGTTGAGATCGAACAACAGCATTAAAACTCAGTATATATGACCACTGCCGTCGATGAAAACATTGGGCAATGTGAAGTGAAAAAGCGGTCGTCCAGGTCGTCCAGGTCGTCCAAATCTAGCAGAAACTCAACAAATTCAATATATAAAGGCTCAAATCTAATATCGAAAATAGTCAGGTACAAAGGTTGAGAAATCAAGTTATGACTTAGTTAAGATTCAATTTCAGCTTAATTTTTTAGTGCACTCAGAACCGATATGGAGAATACTCCGACGCCAAATAGAAAATTCATCTTGAAAGGATCATTTCTAAAGAATGATATAATCCTATCAGTGAAAATATTGCTATCAATCTCAACAAATGATGAAAGAGGCAAAAGTTTGAAAATCAACATTTCCTGATTATTGGAATACCGACGTTGAACGTCAAAATCTTCCATTGAATATGATTATTCGCCGATAATTTTAATCCAAAGAATAGCAAAGGTAAATAATCCTCTATATCACGTTATACCCAGTAGAACGCTTAGGCCTTGATTTAAAATATTGAAACTTTAAACTTGCATCATCTAATCCAAGAGGTCTAGGACGACGTCTTGTAATTAAGAGGTGTCAAGAGTGTTGAAAACTATATTTCGCACTTTCAAGTGATAGAGGTTTTAGAAATGGGAGTTGCAATCCCCCTGCCCGTTTCAATTCATTCAGCCACTTTTCTCTGGGCCATTCCCTACCTCTCATTCCTTCTCTTAATCAGCACCGATCATTCCTTTTTTAGACTTTTTACGTTTTCGCTTCATCTGAGCTCATTGTTCAGAGAGATGAATCTGAAGTAAACATTAGATTTAAGCGTTTTCTGATTATTACTCACAGACCTGATAATCCCACGATCATCTCAGCATGCACATTTAAGAGTGTAGGTGATAGAATGCATTATTGCCAAACAAAATTTGAGACTTCTATTTTCAAATTCAATTTTAACGAATGCATGTTTACCAATTCTAGAGAAATCTCATTAATGAATGAGGTATACTCCGATACTCTTGTATATGTAGAGCTTAGCATGATCGATTTCATACTCAAATCCTCACTTTAGTCTGTAAGGCAATACTACATGTCAGGACTATATAGATTCAGTCGTCTTTGAGAAATACACATTCTTATTTTTCTCAACTCACTCGTTTTGTTGTCTGATTGCTACCAATGCAAGTTAACTGCAAGTTTATATTTGTTTGTAAGATATACTGTACTTGTACAGGTATGCTATATTTCTTAGTAAATAAGCACCATTAGTTTATTTATTAATTATAGTCATATTCACCATTCGCATCCGTTTAATATTTTTCTATAAAAGCAAGTTAACCACATTCGACTATTTTTAGAACATAGATATTAATGCTGCGGTTTTCTCGAATAAAGGGTTTTCATGAACACGTCATCTTTTTGTTTACATAACAGAGCCGCCATTTTTATACACAACACTCAATATGATACACTGCTATATATGTAACTATAAGCGGTTTTCATATTATTTAGCATAAAATTGTGTTTGGCATATGGACACGGGCTCTTCTCTTTCTTACAGGATAATGAACTGGTAATGGATAAGATGGTTCTTGAAAGATTTGTTACACATAATCTCAGCATTTCTTCCATTTCTGCCAATTAATGCATTCCCTGCGCTAATTGGTAGAAATGGCAGAAATTTGGACTCAGCTAATTTATTCTATAATTTTTGTTTACAGATCTATGTATAATCCAACTATTTGTCTCGTCTCTGTTTTGAGAAATTTGACCTTAACTTGCAGTACGCAAATGGCAGAAAAGGTAGAAGTTTTGCAATTACAAATTTCGTCAAACTATACCAGCTTGTCATAAATATTTAAATACAAAAGTACACAAGAAAACCGAAAAACATCGTGCGGACAGATTTTTGTTCAATTTTCCTTAATTTCCCTTATAGAATCCAAATTTCGGCCATTTCTGCCAATTAGTGCAGAGAATGCACTAATTGGCAGAAAGGGAAAACACGCTGAAATAATTTGTAACAAAGCTTTCAAGAACCATCTTATCCATTACCAGTTCATTAACCTGTAAGAAAGAGCCCATGTCCACATGCCAGACACAATTTTATGCTAAATTAAGATGAAAACTACTTAAAGTTACATATACAGCCGTGTATCATATAGAGTGTCGTGTATCAAAATGGCGGTTTTTTATGTTAACAAAAACAAATTACTTGTCCATGAAAACCCTCAATACTAAACAAGAATACCTCGAAAAGATGATCTCGGTCTACATTCTAGAGTTCACTACTGTCTAACAAGTATTATCATTAGAGACCTTTAAAGATCTACCGAATGAGCTTTCATTTGCCAGTAGATAGGTTTTGTTCAACTGAAATTGTTAATGTCCGAATTGAGAGTGATATAGCCCGAAATTATCTTAAAATAAAATACGAAAACTAGTAGGTACTAGTGAGTACTGGTGCGATTTATTGTTAGCTTCCGCAATCTATAGAGCGTATTGGGTGTAATAAGAACCAAGTTTAGATTCTGGTTGGCCACAACAGATTATCCTATTTATAAAAAAATTCCTAGTATCCTATCCAAGAATTTAAACTATCCTATTCAAGTAGACCTACCAAAAATACTAATTAACAGCTTACAACTTACAGCATAGCGAGCTTCACGTGATTTTAGCGCTTTAAATTTATTGTTAGAAAAATATGACGCCTTCAAAAAACCTTAAACCACTTAAATAAATGTTAATAAATTTAAAAATATAAACTAGTTATGAACAGAAAGAAAGGCATTTTAATATCCTTATCTCGAGAGACAAAGTGACTTTCATTTTAGCCTAGAAGAAGAATAGCTAATGCGCTAGTTGATTATATATTATTGATTGTTATTGCATGCGGTACTTATGATGTCAAGTATCACCAAGAGAGAGGTTCGATATATACTGTATATATATATATATATATATATATATATATATATATATATATATATATATATATATTTATACATTTATACATGTATAGGCTTATATATATTTATAAATATTTATGTTATATATACATGTATATATATATATATATATATATATATATACATGTACACATACATGTATATATATATATATACGTATATATATATAAAAATATATATATATATATATATATATATATATGTATATAGGAAGGCCACTAGGCAGTGCACTAAGAGAGAGAGAGAGATATATATGTGTATATAAGATATGCGATTTATATAAGTGGAATTGATATATACGTATATATATATATATATATATATATATATATATATATATATATATATATATATATATGCACATCCTATATACATATATATATATATATATATATATATATATATACGTATATATCAATTCCACTTATATAAATCGCATATCTTATATACACATGTATCTCTCTCTCTCTCTCTTAGTGCACTGCCTAGTGGCAGGTATATAGCAAGGTATATAGCGACTATACACTTCTCTGTCCTTCGCTTTCTTTGTTATGTGCACGTGCACGTAAAAGTGAATTTTTAAATCTTCTAACATCCCTAACCTCGGGCTTCCTCTGCTTCTATTTCCTTCCATACTACCTTCTGTGATCTCTTTTAGTCGACTTTCCCCTTAGAATGTGTCCTATCCAACTCTTCTTCCTATTTCTTAATACATTTATTAACTGTCTATCTATATCAACTCTTTCCAGAACTTCCTCATTTGTAACCTTTTGAGTCCAACGAATCCTTTCCATTCTTCTCTATATCCACATTTCCTATGCATCTAGTTTCCCAAAATCTTCCTTCCTTGAGGTCCATGTCTCACATCCATAAAATAGCGTGGTCCAAACCAAGGTTTTCACTATCATTATCATTGTGTCTGTCTTGAGACTTTTGTTAACAGTTCTTTGCTATTTCCAAAGGCCGCTTTTGCTTGTGCAATCCTACTTCATATTTCCGTCTCACATTTCCCATCATCGGTTATAGTATGACCCAAATTTTTGAAACTCCTTGCCTGTTCAAATTTCGTACTATTTATTGTGATAATACTTCACCTTTATTGTGGGACAATCTATTCACTTTTGTCTATTTGATGTTAATCTTCATGCCATATTTCAATGCCGTATCATTCAGCTTATCCATTGTCCCCTGCGGTCCATTCTAGCTGCCTGCTACCATTCCTTAGTCATCTGTAAATCGTACATCTTGTAACAATTTTCCTCCTACTTTTATTCCTTCTTCCAAGTCTTCCATGGCTTCCTCCATCATTGCCTCAGCGTAAATGTTAAACAGCAGCGGCGAAATGCTACAACCTTGTCTTATTCAATGTCTTATTGCACCTTCTTCCGAGTATTCTTGTTGGATTTTGAATACAGCTCTTTGATTCATGTACAAGTTAAAAATTAGTCTTCTATCTCTTCAGTCAATTCCTATTCTTTTCAATATATTCATCATCGTTATCCAATCAATCCTGTCAGTGGCCTTCTCAAAGTCCACAAAATATACCAAAACCGCATTTCCATATTCTAAGCTTCTTTCGCAAATAACCCACATTATCCCTAATGCTTCTCTGTGCCATATCCTTTCCTACAAAGTAGACTGTTTATAAAGCTGTACAAAGAATCTTCTTTCCAGAAAGCACACGAAAGCGCAACAGGGTGAAGAGAGACAAATTTAACAAAATGAGTTTAACTTCAGATTTTTGGAGGATCTTAAAATCTTCGCTCTAGCGACTCATCTTGCTGCCTTGATGTTATTCCTACACTATTACTGAAATCCTGTATTGATGTTTTAGTTACTACTATTACTTACTTAATCAACCTCTCACTCTCAGAAGGTATCTTCCCGATCTCCTTCTAACAAGCAGTTGCATCTCCTTTGCTAAAAAAGCCTTCTCTATCAAAAGATGATCTTTCTAGATACCGTCCTATTTCCAATCTTAACTTCATCTTTAAACTTCTTGAAATGATAATTTATACCCGTTTATGCATTTATCTTGATTCTTTCCCTTCTCTCTCTCATTATCAATCGGCCTATAGAAAACTCCACTCTACTGAAACCGCTCTTCTTCGTATACAATACAAAATGATCTTAGCTTGGCCATGAGTAGTAAACAGGTTTCTGCCTTGGTTTATCTAGATCTCTCTGCTGCCTTTGACACAATTGACCATGGCTTCCTAATGAATAGGCTTAAATCTAGTTTTGGCATATCTGATTCTGCTTTTTTCCTTCTCACATCTTATCTCTCATGTCGCACACAATCGGTTGTTATTGGTCAAAATCGCTCTTCTGAACTACCCCTGCTACGCGGTGTTCCTCAAGGTTCAGTGTTAATTTTCAGAATCTTGCTCTTCCACCTTCTCGATCCGCCAAAAGCCTTGGAGTTATATTTGATGAAAATCTTGACTTTAAATCCCATATCTCTTCTGTTTATCGCTCTTCTTTCTTTTAGATTCGTCAGATTAGGCAAATACGTCCATCTCTTATTAGAAATTCAGCCACTATCCTTGCTAATTCTATAGTTCATTCAAAGCTCGACTACTGTAATTCGTTATTACATGGGTTGCCTACTTCTTCTCTCAATCGTTTGCAGCACGTCCAAAATTCTCTTGCACGTGTTGTTTGTAAGTCCTCTCGACTTCAATTTCGCTCTCTTTCTCTACTTCGCAGTCTTCACAGGCTCCCTGTTAAACAACGCATAAAATATAAAATAGCTCTATTAACTTTCAAAACTCTGCGATTTGGCAAGTCTTCTTACTTATCTGAAATTCCCTATCGTCCCTCACGTGCACTTCGCTCCACCGATGCCAATCTTCTCTCTGTTCCGAATTTTCTCACGTCATTGGGCAGACCTTCATTTTCTTACGCAGCACCCACAATCTGGAACTCTTTACCTGCTAATCTTCGCTCTTGTTTTTCTCTTTCTACATTCTCTAGCAAGCTTAAAACTATCTTTTCTCACCATAGACATAATCAATCTACCTTGACCATTTTTTGATCACCGGACTGGCTTTCGTTTAGGACCTTACTTCTCCTCAGCACATTTCTTTCGCAGGTTGGTCTGGGTGAATTGATCTGTAGTGATATGTGCTGTTGGGGACGTCCCTGACATCATTCCTGGATGAGGAAATGGACGTTAAACCTTTATTATTATTATTATTATTATTAGATATAGGATAAACGATGGCGTAATAAATATTTTCGACATAATACTGTTAATACTGGCTGGAGCCAGTGGCGATATCGGTAAGATACTCGACCGCGGATCAGTAGTACGGGTTCAAATCTTGGGCTCGCCCGTCACTGACATCGTTTTCGAGAAACTGACGTTAACATTATCTTTAACTTTTTTTACTATGACAGAGCATACCTCTAACACTATTAATCAAAAGCGAAATTTGAAAGTAAAGAATCGATTAGACTCAATGGATTGGATTTGGACCGTTCATGTGCAAACTTGCATTAATTAAATTGTCGATGTGTGCCATTGACGGCAGTAAAAATATTATCTTTAGGGTTTTACGATAATTGCTGTTATGTAGCAAAGACCCAGAATATTCTAGCTTTTAGCTCTAGATTTTAGCTACTTAAAATTAATTCAGTCTAGTCACGTGATATTAATTACACGCTATTATATCGCTAAATGTATACTGATTTAGAAATTAATGGAACAGGGCACGTGCAAGTTCACGAAATCTGTTACATTTTAGTTATATATTTTGTTGGTTTCTGGAATGCGGGCACTTGTGAGTTTCCGATACCTTATACTATAATTATTTGCTTTAAAATGCTGTCCGGCCGAATGACTTCAGTAGGCTATACGTTTAAATATGACCGCAGTCAAGATTTTAGACTTGGGCGAGTGTTTCCTAGAAGTATTTTTCGATCTGAATCTCACAATTGCACGAATGCATCAATTGCACAGTAGCCTCTTTAACCAGTGAGCATATTAAAATGCTCAAGGGATTTACTTACCTTAACAAATTTGATTCCAGTGGTGCGCTCATAGAGCAATTGTTGAGGACAAAAGTGAAAACGTTTGACGAAACTTCGATAGCAGTGATTGTAACCTCAAAGCCCTTGGGTCTCCGCGTCTATTGTAATGGATCTCTATCGTCTATGTCTGGTTTTTAATCTTCTAAGGAAGCTTGATGAAAGAGGCTATGCCAGAATAGGCTATATGTCTCTGATATCGATGATTTACGTGAATAATGGAGAGTTAATTAGAGTGAGAGAGAGAGAGAGCGGGAACCGTGATTAAGAAACCGAAGTGCTTCAGCTCTCATTGGTGTATAGTTAAAGTTTTATATATAACTGTTTGTCAGCATCATTTGTATTCATTAAAACAACCAAGAAATCAAACAAAACACATTATAATACGCTGCAATTCACTGATTATATGTATTGTTCTCTTACATTTACATGCAGTTTGTTACTATATATATTAATGAAAGAAAATATATCAGGATCTTATGCATGCAATAGTATATTAATACATAAATAGATAACTGGCTCGGAAGGGTAACGCTGTCAAGATGGCTGCTTTGGAATTATTTGTAAACAGAAAGTGCAATAAATTTCTGTTTTCAAATTGTCCTAGCCGCCTTCTTCTACGTCAATTGCAGCGTTCCGGAACCCAGGTGTGATTGTTCCTTAGTAGAAATCAATTCTCTCTCTATCTCCCTCTCTCAACATATGTCATTTTACCATTACTCGCGCATTCTGTCGAAGCATGGTAATTACTAAAACGTGTTTGTTTTTGTTTTGTTGTTGTTGTTGTTTGACTGTGCAATCGATTTTAATAGTAGTATTGCCACATAATTCAATTAAACTTGTGTCAATGTAAATTCTGTCTAAAATAGTGCATTTCATTCTATCTTTCCAATAATATTTACATTATTTACGTGTTAACCCTTATTCCACTCATTATTGCCCATTGCACCGCCAATCACTCTCATGGCTCTCATCAATCGAATAAATTCTCTTCGCACCAAAGTCTCACTATGTTCTCTCAACATTCGCTCACTCTCCAACCCTGATCCTATCATTTCACTTCACGATTTGGCCAGTACCTATAAATTTGACTGTTTTGCTATCAATGAAACTTGGTTGTCATCCAAAACCTCTCCCAGTGAGCTAATGGCCATCCTTCCACCTGGTTACAAAATGCATATTGCTAACCTTGATACCAGAATCTCCATTGCTAAGGGTGGTGGAGTGGCTCTCCTATTTAGGACGCCTTTCACACTCTTAAGCAGTCACTCACATAAATTTTCCAGTTTTGAAGCTATTTCAGCCACTGCTAAATTTAATTCTTGTACACTGCACGTTGTTTCAGTGTACCGTCCCCCTTCGTCATCTCCATATGCCAAACCTTTCTCTATGTTTCTGTCGGAGTTTGCTGCATTGCTTTCCTCTCTCACTGCATCCAAATCTGACTTTGTCATCACCGGTGATCTAAATATTCATGTTGACCAACCACTTGATCACTCAACCCAGCAATTCAATAGCCTACTCAAATCCTGTAATGCTGTACAGCACGTTAACATTGCCACACACTTGGACAACCACACCTTAGATCTTGTCATTACTCCTTCCAGTCAGCACTAGATCCTACGAGCATTGACATTTTATCACATTCTCCATCTGACCATTTCCCCGTCACTTCCCCATTCAACCACATGAAATCCCAAACTGTACCTAACACCACTACCACATCTTACCGGAAAATCAATAGCATCAATATCGACCAATTTTGCTCGGACCTCGAGAATTCGACTCTAATCAAGTCGCCTTCTCTTGACCTTGATGAACTTGTGCACCAGTACAACTCCACCCTTTCTGCCCTGCTTGACAAGCACGCACCTTTAACTCGTAAGACTATAAGGGAGTCTAACCCATGGTTCACTCCCGAACTAGCTAAGTTGAAGGCTGCGTGTCGTAGAGCCGACAGGAAGTGGCGAAAACCCCATGCTGTAGTTTGGAAAACTACTTCCAATCTACAGTATAAAGAGTATCGTTCTGCCATTGCATCTGCTAAGCAACGATACTACTCCACTGTCATCAGCAATGCAGTAAACTCCAAGAACCTATGGAAAGCAGTCAACACTTTATTGCATAGGTCACCCTCTCCGTCTCTTCCTTCACTTCCTGCTGAGTCACTTCCTAAACGGTTTTGCTCTTCACTTCTCTGACAAAATCAACCAACTCCGGTCCCTCCATCATTCCTCTCATCTCTAGCTCCACACCTCACTATCCTCAACCAACCAAATCAACCGATGAGCAGCTCCATAGCTTCACACCTGTCTCCATTGAGGAGATCACGCAACAAGTCTTGACTTCTCCTCCCAAGCACTGTGATCTCGACCCTATACCTACTTCTCTGTTGAAGAAGTGTATCCATGTTCTGGCACCTTCAATTTCCACAATTGTTAATTTATCCTTGTCCTCTGGCACTTTTCCACAGTCATTTAAAAATGCTATTGTCACTCCACTCCTAAAGAAACCCTCGCTGGACAAGGAATCACTCTCCAACTACAGGCCCATATCCAATTTACCATTCATTTCCAAACTCACAGAGAGACTAGTCTTTCAAAGACTCTCCACCTATCTTAAGTCCAACGACCTCTTCAACAATCACCAATCTGCTTACACCCAACATCGCTCTACTGAAACTGTTCTTCTTTCTGTCTGTAACACCATTACTACCGCCATGTGCACTCAACGTGTCACTGGACTTTGTACTCTCGATCTGTCTGCTGCTTTCGACACCATCGATCACCAAATCCTCCTACAACGTCTTTCCTCATGGTTTGGTATCCACGGCAATGCACTTGCTTGGTATACTTCATATCTCACCGACCGTACTCTTAGCGTCAAAGTTCAAGAGTATTCCTCTCCGCCTTCCATCCTCAAGTACGGTGTGCCTCAGGGCTCTGTACTTGGTCCTATCCTCTTTAATTTATTTATTTTGCTGATGACACTCAGCTGTACACATGCTTCACCCCCCCCCCTTATATCCTGATGCTAAGGCTTGTCTACAGCAATCCTTTCAGGAGATATCTTCCTGAATGTCTGCCAATTTCTTGGCACTCAATCCATCCAAGACAGAGTTCGTGCTATTTGGAACACCTCGGCAACTTTCAAAACTGAACGAGGTGTCCCTGGCTCTCTCTTCTGATGTTTCAGTAACACCGGTTTCTTCTGTGAAGAATCTTGGTGTTGTCCTTGACCGCCATCTCTCATTCCACGAACATATCACTAAAACGTCACAGGCATGTTTCTTTCATATTCGCGATCTTCGTCGAATAAGACCATTTCTTTCTCTCGAGACTGCCACTACAATTGGCGCTGCTTTCGTGCAATCGAAACTGGATTACTGTAACTCCCTATTTCTAAATCTTCCCAGTTGCGAGATTGATAGGTTGCAGTTCATCCAGAATTCCCCTGCACGTGCAGTCTTTCGTAGCTCCAAATATTCTCATGTTACTCCAATCCTCAAGTCCTTACACTGGCTCAAAGTTGGAGAACGCATTTTATACAAGACAGTTTCTCTAACTTATAAGTCTATTACCACTCCTGGTAATAGTTACATGTCCCACTTACTACAAGTGGGACAACCTACCACCAGGCCCACCAGGTCCTCTAAGTTAGTTACTCTTGAGAAACCAAGCCTTCCTTCACGTAGCAAGCTGTCTAGGCGCTCTTTCCATCATGCTGCCCCGCAGATCTTGAATTCTCTTCCTTCCACTCTGCGCACCCCCTCATCTATTCCTGATCAGCCTTTCCTACTCCACGAACTGTTTCATAGGCGATTGAAATCTTTTCTCTTCTACTTTTCATATCCACCACACGTCCACGAACTGAGACCAACACGTAAACCTCCATTCCGTTAATACCCTTCCTTGGACTGACCACCCGGATTTTGGCTTGCACCGTTTATGGACCCCTCACTCTGCTCATCGGCTTTAATTTAGTATCACAGTGCTCAATGTTGTCATGGACAACAGTAGCACTCTAATCGTATTTTTGTTGTTATTATATTATCAGAATGCCCGTGATGTAGGAAATGGTGTCTAATCATACTCATTTACACTGTAAAATAATTGAAATTATGCGGTACCATCTGCTGAGAATCCTATCTGTTTTATTTAAACTAGTTTAAATTCTCGATGTAAATGCTCAAAGCATCACATAATACTTATCGGTGGCGTTAAACTTCAATGGCTTGTTGTAGCAGTCTATGTAATTATTGTATACAGTCTTCATTTCAGTATTTCCTATAATGAATTTTGATATATATACATATATATAATAGTGGTATATACATAGAATAAAGAAAAACTATAGAAGTGTCAAAGGCAATCTCAACCATTGTAAACATTGAGTTCAAGAATTGCACAGATGCCAACAACTAATTTTGGTAGCCGGAGGTAAACAATATCAGCTGATCGTTATTTAATGGCATAAAATATGTAATTTTTGAACATTTTAAAATTTCTTGAACGATAATGAAACACTTTGGGAGCACATTTATCGTTACATCTATCCAACATATAGTTATGACAGAATATTATTTGAAACGAATTCCTATTAATTGGATGTATAATTTTATAATGCAAAATGCAAACAAACTCTATTTCAAATCTCTTAAAGGATATTCCCCCGTTCTTTAGTTTCCGGATTTCTGGAATTTGTATACCAAAATGCGCAACATTACATCATCTTAAAACCGTTTAGAGACCAAATATCATGAAATAAATCTGAATATACAGAAATTATTATTAAATACACATGTCAAAGGGGCTTTGTTTACCCTTTCGATTAAGTGGAGAATGCTGGAAATCAAGTCGCTCTTGTTACAAAACTGGTATCGCTAAAACAACAGTCATGCCATATCTACCTATTTTAGAGATCTTTAGGTATATATATATATATATATATATATATATATATATATATATATATATATATATATATATATATATATATATATATTAACTGTATGAAAAATGTATTTACTTAAAATATTGTAATTTAAACAGGAATTCTCTTTCTTAGTGCACTGCCAGTAGGCAGTGTACTGAGGTGATATATAACGCCTCCACTCTTCTCTGTCCTCCGCTTTCCTCTTCATGTTCGCATATGAGTGGGTCTTTAAATCATCAAACATACTTAATCCCGGCCTGCCTCTGTCTCATTTTTCTTCCATTCTACCTTCTATGGCCACTTTAATAGCCGTTCCCGAAAAAGGTTTTCTTTGGCAGCGACTGTCTATTGCTCTTCTGCGATTCAATGCACTCTGTTTCAGTGGCACTTTGTCTCATGCGGCTTCCTAGGTTGAAGAGGATTTATTTTAGGAGCTTCTTTTTTAACTGTTAATTAAATAAAGTCTCTTTTATCTTATTTTTTTAGCCCGGGGCCCTTTACAGACCAGGGTCAAAAAATGATAATGCGTTCGTGGCACATTGGCGAATGCGGCCTCCCAGAACGTAGAGGAATTATTTTAAATTTTTCTTTTTCATCTCTTTAAATTAAATTAAATCTTTCTATTATCTTACTTTTAACCCACGGCTTTATACAGCCCAGGGCTTTTAAAATACTAATACTAATAAAGGCTTAACGTCCGCTTCCTCATAAAAGGATGATGTCTGGGACGTCCTCCAGTCACATGTCACTACAAATCGATTCACCCAAACGATATGAAAAAAACATGTGCTGAAGGGAAAGTAATAGAACCTAAATGGTATTATCACAATTGCATCACCCATTTCATCTCTCCCTTAAGAGTCGTATAAGTTACACAATTGTAGGATTGTTGTACAGCTCTAAATCATATCGGATTTCGGTTCGTATCACCTCTTTAAAATCCATCTCAATTTTTACATGCTTTGATTCATTAACTGGCTAAATTCACACAGTTTGATTTGAAGCTTCGTTTTTGACAAATGCAAGAACCTTACGGAAATTGCTTTATAGACTCGATCATGAAAATACAGAAGTTGATCCTTGATAATCCGGGAATTTAGGCTCGAACCTCCTCTCGTCAAGCTATGGACTTCACACTGACCACATTAACAACTGAGCCATGGAGTTAATCTGAATATTCTAAGCTTAACTAAAATATCTTAATTTTAATAAAAAATAACTTTAAAAAGAATTTAAAAATACTAAAAAGCCTAACTTAAAAAATTTCATTCATTTGCAAAAGGTTTAATACAATTGATTATCGTTAGCATAGCGGAACTTTATTGGCAAATAGGGCAGTATAATTATATTCATAAGGCGCATTATATTTTAATTCCATTGCTAGTCAAAGCTATCATGATTGTAGAGATTATGAGCTTGAATTTAAACAAGTAAATCTTTGCGAATAAAACTTAAAAACTTTAACACATAGGCTATATTCCTATGTGGTGATATAACATAATGTGAAGTGTGATAATCACACTTAATATCAAATGCCTAAACTGCTATGTGGCTGACATAAACACAATGCCTACTCACCATATATTAAGTTAAAGACTATGTGCAATTCACTCGAAATTGATCCAAAAACCTTAGGAATAGTCATTCAAATTTGGTTGACCTAATGCTCTACATGTACACATCGACCTAGAATTGGTTAGATATTCACTGGAAGGGGTTAATGGAAAAATAATGACACAGACTATTTTGTCTCTCAGAAATATTTATTTTACATGTAACAGTGTGACTAAAGATTCTCAACCTCAAAATGTTTCTTAAAGTTTGTCTCTTGCAAGCAAAAGAGGCTTAATATATTTTTCTCCTGCTGAACAAAGCAGAATGTGACTATATGCATCTCAATGGAACCTGCAACTCGACAGAACACTACAGAGAGAAAAGCGCAGAAGGATGGAAAGAAAGAAATAATGACAGAAAGAAAGAAGAAATAAATAAAGAAGAGTAGCCAATATCTTGAAAAAGTATGCCTTTTAACCTGGTTTTCTCTTGCTTTCCTCAATTCTTGCTAGTCGCCTTAACAGACATGTGCAGTTAAAGTTTGATCTATTCTTCAATGTCATTTATAGAACACGGGAGCTTCAAACTCTTGAATCGCTTTAACACAATTTTATAGATATAATAAAGCAAAAAGTCTATGGAGTCTTCATTTACTCTAGGTTCTTGGTTGCTTTCTCTGACTTATATGAACTGTATATTATAAGACCTACAGTACTGAGAGTCTTCTTATTTTAGCGAAAGCACATGACTTTGTAAAAGTCTCATAAACCATCCGAATATCAGAATATTAATGATATCGGAACACGTTTGGAGTTTGTGTCTACAGATTTATAATAGTGAGGGGAGAAGGATCGTGTCAAATTAATATGAACGAGAAAAATTATAATGGGAAATTATGCAAAATGGAAGCGTTAAGAAAATGTAGTTATAGAAAATGCTTTAAAAAGACATTAGAAATGTATTCATGATACCAAAAAACCTAAAATGTTAACCTAATGTTCGGTATGTTAGGACAAATTGTGGAGCACAGCTTAGAAAATTGTATGAATGGTAAGCCTACCGAACACATGGCAACTTACAGAGTATGATATTAGAACTGATTAAAGGGTATGTATGTATACTGTACAAGTGATTGAGCATGCTCAATCACTTGAGCATATTCAATCAACACAAAGCGAGTTTTGCAATGAACTGTAATTAGGCCTATTCAGTTGTTAAAAAATAAAACAAATCAAATTTAATTATATGCAAAAGAAGAATTAGTTGATAAGGAAAACAACAATGAAACATTTTGAAATAAGCGTCAAAATTGGGTACAACATTCCTGGCGAAAATCTGCATGCGGATTTGGAGACTGACATGGTACGCCCTCTCTCGAATGATGATAGGCTTTAATATATTAGGATTGAACCTTGATTCCACGTGGGCCTTGCTAACTGGCTATAATTAAGGTCTTTTGGTAAGTTTCTGTGTTTGTATGCCTATGTTCGAACTCTCGATGTACGACTGTTCACATTTATTTAGCATATTCAATTCTTTCATTTGATGATTATATTCGTTATGGGTCGCTTTGTTAAATTAATAAGTCTATGTTGGTGATTATCATTTTATTAGTTTACATGCGTAGGCATAAATTAATACTAGCTTACTTTACGTAGGAAAGTCTTAGTCTATTTTATAGTAATTTAGTTTAAAACTTTAACAATTTGGTTGTTACACGGTATCCTGAATTTTTGCTGATATTCATACTATTGAAATTCCTGTAAGAGAATCCGATAAAACTATACATTACCTTATCGATGAATAAAAGCTTTCAATGGTACATTTTCTGATTATCTCATCATGAGATGCTATTTTAGAGGCCTAAATCATATGATCAACTTATAAGTAGCTAGCGATCAGAAATCCCTTCTCCATTAGCTCCCTTGTCATCTAGCTTAGCTGCTGTAGATCCCCCACAGTTTGTTAGTCGCTTCTAAAATATTCGAATGATATTAACCTTAAGCACTGAGCAATATCCTTAAAATACAGAATATTGTTTAAAAGAATTTTCTCCAGTGGCCCTACAGGTAAGGTTTCTAACTATTGAACATGTAGGCACAGGAATCAAACAAGAAATAGACCCGTCGCTGATGTTCTTTCAAAAATGATATGCTATCCTAGGCTTAGACATTTACTTATAGTCGTAGGAGAAGAAGAATTCATAGAAACATTGATAACAAACTATCGAAAAATAATAATAATGATAATAATACTAATAATGAAGGTGATGATGATGACGATGATGGTGATGATGATGATGATAATAATAATAATATTTTTCTACTATACGTAGATATCTAAATACAGTCATATCTATAAGTTGTTTCAGCCTAGAGTAACGACAGACAGACAGGAAAGTTTTCTTCTCATAGGGTGATTGCTTGGTGGGAAGGTCCCTGACATCATTCTTGGATGAAGAAACGGACGTTAAACCTTTATTATTATTATTATTATTATTATTATTATTATTATTATTAAAAAAATTACCTCGGTGTAAAGAATCTGGGGTTTGATAAAAACGATTCAAGCAATACGTGCTGATTATCTGGAATTTGGAATTTGCACCGTTTTTGGACCTTCTTTTTGCTCGCCGGCTTGATTTTGTCTCAATATCGCTCGATGTTGTCATAGATGACTGTAACACTCTATTAATCATTATAATTTCTTGGATTTTAGAAAACTTCATTTACACATGGCTAAAAATTTAAATCTAAATTATCCAACCCTATTGCAACCCTATATGTAAAATGCAATGGTCCATCCTTTAGAAAAAATATTTTTTGCTAATATATATTCGTTAAAGTCAAGGTCAGAAGCCCGAAGATCTCTTGAAGACGTCAGGTGTAACGGTGAACTGTTGCAATTCAACATGTCTGAGAATGTAAACACCATCAAAACTTAATAACTCGATTTAAAGATAAAAAACATAAAACAACAGAAAATGAGTTATATTGATCGTAGAAAGGAGTTCTATACCTCATTAAATAGGAAATTCACTAAACTTTGAATTTTCATTTCAATAATGCAATCATAATCCGCAATAAAAGAGAAATTTGATTGACAAAAAAGACCACCTTATTCATATATTTATACACGTGCCACACCCACTCATAATAACTAAAGAAATTTTGATTGCTTTTATCTCCCTTAATATTCAAGCCACAAACTTCATTCTTTCTTATGTTAAAGATTTCTTCTTGATCTATGAACTTGTAAATTTTCAGCTTTTTACTCTATCTAGAAATATATAATATAAATGTTCCAAAATAAGGTAGCCCTAATTTTGTCCTCTTTCTTTTCATGGCTCCCTTACTAAGCGTTTTTCACTATGCTAGGGCTCCTTTACTCAGTGGATAGACTTATAATACTAATAATAAAAACAATAATAGTCATAATAACGATGATGATGATGATGATGATGATGATGATGATGATGTTGATGATGATGATAGTGATGATGGTGATGATGATAATGATGACAATGATGTTGATAATAATAATAATAATAATAATAATAATAATAATTGCAGAGCAAACCGGCGATAAGCCAGAGACCTCTTTTATTTGGCAAGCCTTTCCATGACTTTGCAAAGATTTAATGCAGTCTGCTTCAGCAATTCGTTTAAGCAGCTAGATGATCCCTCGCGTAGCCGGGCGGCAATTCAGCACTTATTGCTTGAATCCTTTTAATCAAACCTTTGGCTCTTTATTGGTGTAAAAATAATAATTATAATTAACTCCAACTATAATATTTTGTAATCTTGACTGTTGTTCAAATCATCGATACTTGCTAATAACAGTCAAAATTTTGAATTTTTACAGACCCATTAGTTTCGATTAATTTCATTACTAATATATTTATTTCAAATAATGTAATCTTTTTATTCTGAGGTTGTCTGTTATCCTATAAATGCGCGTTATGTTTGACTTAGGTTTGATTGAATTCGATTGATTCTACGATATGATTAATTGATTGGTTAATTAATAATCAGGTAATAAGACTAATCGACTGATTAATTGAAGTACGATTGGTGATTTCTCTGTCATACTCATTTTTCTCTAAACTTTCTTTATCTCCTCTCACTTTCTTTCTCTTGTGATCTGCCAAGTGACCGATCCATATACAGTATATATCTCTACTCACTACTGGCTGCATTCATGCCAATATATCTCCATTGTACAAGTCATTGATCCCGTACCAAGCCCTAATGTACCTATTTTCGTGGAAAAATGTGGCTTCTATGATGATTTCGCATTGCCTTCCTTATTTCTTGAGTAGTCGACTCTTCTGACGCGTGAATTTTACAGTTTAACTATGTGGTAGTGGCCACGACACAACACTAAAAATACTACTTCACTAGATGCTAAGTTAGTAATTAATGTAAATCTCATCACGTTTTGTTTCCTTTCATGCCACCATTGAAGACAAATAATTCTCATCGTAAAAGATAAAGCCCATCATTTTATTCTCCCTCTTAAAACTGTGCAGACTATAAGGGACAATAACTTCATCATGAGGATGCTTTACAAACTTACAAAGACTGCTATCAAATTTATGATTGATATTGTGTACTTGTATACTTCGTTTTAATTATCTGTATTTACCTGCATGTGCTTTTCAAACTATGTTATATTTCTGCGTTGTATCATATGTCATTGCATTCAATGAATAATAATTAATTAATATTAATTGACTATATTTCAAGCTAATGGTGTTGTTGTTTGCATCGTTCAATCCTGGAAGCACGAGGTCTTGTAAAAAGTCACGTGATTTAGTTTAAAATAAATCGTTAACATAGGGCCTCTTATTTCTGTCGAGATGTCCACACGTGCAATGCGCATACATACACTTGCACACTCTATCAAAAGGACGCCCACATGACGCACATTTTCGTCTACCATAAAAGAAGAAGAAATACTTCGCAACTCGTCACTTCAACTATTCTTCATTCAGAGACTTTATCCGGTAAGTAGTCTGTTGATAGCTGTATCTTTGCTTTCTTTTTAGCTCTTCTCATTATTTCTTGTAAATTTCTAATAAAACACTAAATGTGGCATCCACAATGTGCTGGAATTTGAACATTCGTGATTCATGGAAAGGGACACAGAAAATAGTATGCTGATAAGATAGGATAAAGATAGGATACAAAAGATATGCTACAAAAGCAGCCTTACGTCGGGAGAATTTAAACTCTCGTCTTCCTCTTTTAATATATTTAACGTTCGGTAAATATTATAACTGTTTAACTTGGCTAGTACTGATTGTTTATTCAAGAGAAACTATTCTATTGTAATGATGTACATTATAATGACGTACATTTTCATTATAGCCTTGACTTAAACGACGATACCTTTACTAAGTTTCATGGTCGCTCTCAACTCTAAATCATCTCTTGTACGTCTTCGCTTCCGTTAATTTTATTCAAATTTTATATCAAATAAAGAGAAATTGTTTAGCAAAGCATCGATAATATTGTGGAGGAGGCTGTATTGGCTATATCTTTCTCATACATAATGTCACTTGATTCCAGATCATTTCAACACAAACATTATTGTAATGTCTGGGTTCATATACATTGCCACTTTTTACAACTACTCATTTTTATATAGGCCTACGATCAATCAATCAATCAATCAATAAGAATTAAATAAGAATCAATAAGAATCAAAAAGAATTAATTATTTACGATGTAAAGATCAGAGTTAGCTAATAAAACACTAAAGCCCAGGGCTGTGCTAGTTTGTCTCCCGGCTACTACTCTATATCTATTAATTTGTCGGCTACTTTATTTACCTGTTAATTTATTTATAACGCCAATTTGACAGGCAACCCTATGTACTACAGCTCACATCAATACACTTTCAATTGCATAAGAAAACAGTCAGAATGCTGAACAACCAAGAACGTTTCACAGATGTGACTCCTTGTACAGTCAAAATTAGTTGTGATTAATAAGATTGCCCATGATGTGTCCGAGGCACTAAAGAATAACGATTCGTTAACTACAATTGTCGAGTGACTAATTAAACACTGAGGAAAGAAAGAGTAAATCACTTCAGAAACCTACTTTTCCTAAGCTATGAGCTACATAAGCTATGTATATCGCACAGCCTTTTGTGAAGGGATTAACTTACTGATCAATGGAGTGCCCTCTTTCTTTTCTTTAGTGTTCTTCCAAGCGGCAGGCTCATGGTACATTTTCATACTCAGAGTCTTTTTTCACGTTGTATAGAAAGCACACCATAGATCAACTAGTTAATCTCTTCACAATAGGCTACGCCTTACCAATACATTGTGTACACTGTAGCTTGGGAAATATAATGCTTCTGATGTGGTTTCCCGTTGCCTTCCTCAGTTTGTGCTTTGTTGCCTCATACAAGAAGTGCAGTTTACGGTTTGTTTAATCTTCAATGTCCCGAACAACACACAGGAGTGCTCTCTGTGAAGTGTTAAATCAGACTGAGTGTGAATATATACTATGGACCTGCCATTTGGCATAACGCTAGATAAAGAATACGATTTCTGAGCAATCTAGGTTTATCAAACTGAAATACTTTAATCAGATTAACAACAAAGGATAAGGATGCTGTGGCCTGTAGCTCCTTTTAGTTAGGTAGCCAGAAAATTATTGATTTGATAAAGTTGAACGTAAATGTTTTTCTACTGGCTAATCTGTAATAGATGTTATTATAAACATGACTAAATTTTACTCTTATTTTTATATGTTACTTTAATTCAAACACAATACCTCAGAAGTCGTGCACATAAACTTACCACGTAGCATAAACAACCACAACTAAAGAGAAGACAGTAAACATATTTTAAAGACACATGACGGTGCCACCCTGCGACACAGCTTACATGTAATATATGTTACTTATCTCCATTAACTTTTGTAGAATCAGGGAAGTTGTGAAGAAATTTTGCTGAGGATGCTGCCACTATTAGCTCTTGCTGTTGCGCTGCTTGTGAGCTCTGCAGGTCAGTTCTTTTCAATGATTTGGTATACATATGTTACACTGACTGTTAAGTTGATTTTTTATGTTTCTGAATTGATTTGTTATGTAATAATGTAACAGGCCACAGGTGATGAAATTACGATCTCTGAAGTTTCGAAACCGTGAGCCTACATATCAATCTTCGAAATATTTACCAAAACCTGCAAGTAAATAACTCAGCTTTGACATTGCCGATATCTACTTAGACTTTGGAAATAGATATTAATCGCTAATGTTTTATCAGTTAGACTACATGTAATAGATTTTCACGATTGCCTTGGCGTTTTTTGAACGACTTGCAATACTGATAAAGGTTTGACAGTTAAGTTGATTTTTTATGTTTCTGAAGTACTGAAGTCCACGCTGCACATTCTTCGCATAAATGACATTATTCTTTACGACTGCAGATGCTGGCGTGACGTACATTCGCTGGGGTAGAACTGTTTGTCCTGCCGGAGCCACGCGACTGTATAAAGGTAGGGTCTTTTTAAATTACTATGCTGATTTCGCCTGTAATAAAGATAAACATATACATAAACTTAATCATTAACGGAATTGCAAAACTAGCAGAGGGTTAAAATTATCTTGAAGCAAGAATAAAACATATCAATTTTATCTGTTATATCGGGTTTCTACGGCGAATGTTTTGTAGAAGGGTGTTCAAGTATCACAATACTGGCGAAATTCGACTGCACGAAGGGGAACAACTTCTTCCAAATATTTCAGCAAAATTGCTCGCGCTGCCCGTGTGCTAAATTAATAATTTTATGACGAGCAATTTAAAAAATCAGTTACTTTAAGTATTCATCACTTTAATTACATAACGAATATTAATTTACCAAAGTCTACAGTCAAGGGTGTATACTAATGAAAATCTTGCCTAATTTTGCTTCATTGGACTGGTTCCGAAATGGAGAGACACAGAAGTCTTTGGAATGATTACTTAATAGCCATTTAACGATGAGTCCAGCGTACTAATTAATTATTATTCAAGTACTACTGAATGTTATTAGTACTAATAAATAAATACACGCATTCAGTCTAAAGCAGAAATGATAATGAGCACGACACAATTTGATTGTAGGAAATGATCCGCTACAAAGAGGATCAATACGGGTCCTTTGCGAAATAAGTTTAGAAAATGGAAATGACGGTTTTGTATGCTTTGAGAAGGCCTTTAACAGGATTGATCGGATAACGATGAGTATCTTGAAAATATAGCAATTGACTGAAAATAAAGAAGACTAATTTTGAACTTGTACATGAATCAAAGAGCAGTAATCAAATTCAACAAGAATACTCAGAAGAAGGTGAAATAGGACGCGGAGACAAGGTTGTAGCATTTCGCCGCTGCTGTTCAACATTTACGCTGAGGTAATGATGGAGTAAGCCATGGAAGACATGGACGAAAGAATAAAAGTCGGAGGAAAAATGTTACAAGATGTAACATTTATCGCTTGATCGAATTTCCCAAGCGGTTGCTTGGTCGTCTGAAAAAGATGACCAAAGGTAGCCGGCAGTAAGACTAGACAGCAAAAAATAATGGATAGTCTGAATGATACGGCATTGCAATACTGCATGAATATTAACAAGCTGGTAAAAAGCTAATGTTAACGTCCGTTTAGAAGCTAATGTAAACGTCCGTTTAATCACTCTAACGCGATGCCAGTGACGGGCGAGCCCAGGATTTGGACCACGCAATTATACGGATATGAGCATGGAGATATATAGAAAGCCAGGGGCATTGGAAATGTGGACCTGGAGAAAAATGGAAAGGATTAGCTGAATTTAAAACGTTACAAATTAGATAGTTTTGGAGATAGTTAGTACAGACAGATTGTATATATAAGTATTAAGAAATAGGAAGAAGAGACAAAAATAAGAGGGTGGGGAAAGCAAAAGCTGATAAAGCTAATGTTAACGTTAGTTCCCTCACTCGAAGGCGATGTCTGTGACGGGCGAGCCAAGGATTTGAGCCCACAAATACTTATCCTCCGTCAAATATCTTACCGACATCGCCACTGGCTCCAGCCTAATTAAATTAAGTCTACTAAAAGAAGAAATAGAAGGCAGAATGGTAGGAAAGACAAGCAGTGGCAGGACGAGATTAGGTATGTTAGATGAATTAAAGACCCACTCATATGTGGACATGGAGCGGAAAGCGGAAAACAAGGAAGAGTGGAGGCATTTTGTACCATTGACCTGCCAGTAGGCAGTGCACTAAGAGAGAGAGGTACTTGTAATCTTATAAATGATGACCTATTGAGTGAAATACTTATATATGAATTCAGTATCTTTAACTGAAGTGTTTATATCTAAATAAATGCGTGTATTTTAATAAAAATAAATGGTTACTTTTGAATTATATGGTCTGCATTTGTATAACAACATCTTCTAGTTACTTCAGAGAGACGCCAATCTAAAATTATACGCATAACCAATTACATATACAATTACGCACTGCTATGAACTATTTTAAAATAATTTTAAAATAGCAATTTAAATATGCCTTGTTTGGCATATTTAGGAGTCTTTGGGCATATATAGCCATTTTTCAAGGTTTTTTTGTAGTATATGTGCAGTGTATATCTATATATATTATATAGACATACATATAATATATTCGTATGAGAATAATAAAATAAAATAAAATAAATCTCTTTTTCAACCTATTATTATATCCTATCTATCTGTCTTACAGGATATGTACTACTAAATTTACTATCGACTTTTATGTGCCCGGGATTTGGCAACCAACAAATTAGAATATGTTACATGTATAACATCATTTGGAGTTCTTGTACATGGTGACTTGTAATGTTTTATTAATATCATATCGATGAGTGATGCATTAAATTGATAAATTAGTTAATTTATAAATATACTTTTAACCAACTTTCTAATCGTCACACAATAATTTTCATTTATCAGGTTACATGGGCAGCGCTCATTACGCTGTTGGCGGCAATGGAGCGAATTATCTTTGCCTCCACGAGTCACCTAAGTTTGCTAAAACAGTCGCCGGTAACCAGGCATGGACCGCAATGATCTACGGAGTGGAAATGGAGTACATAACGGATTACATCAACGCCAATGCTCCATTCTCAAACGAAAATGTGAACGGTGCCCCTCTACACAATCAAGACATGGTATGCGTTGCCTGCTACGTGTCGGGTTCAACCAGTATGCTCATGGTCCCAGGAAGACAGGACTGTGGAGAAATCGGCTTTGATCTGCAGTACAAGGGATATATGGTGGCTGAAGCTCACGTGGGTCGTCAACGTGGTCAGTACGTCTGCATGGATGAGGCTCCAGAGGGAAGAGCGGGTGGCTCAGGGGATATGAACCAAGGAGTGATCTATCCCGTCCAGGTGGGCTGTGGATCCATCCCATGCACTCCATACGTTGAAGGTTTTGAGCTGACTTGTTCAGTCTGCACCTACTAGAGAACAATGATGTTAAATTCTATGATTAACAGACTCCTATTATATCTGGGCCATTTGATTTAGTAAGTTACGATTATTGGAATATCACTTACTAATTGACAGTGCCAAAGATTAGCACATCATTACATAGTAATTTAAATTTGAGTGTCCTAGATATTAAGTTGAAATTCGTTTTTCAAAAATATCATGCTATAGCTTATGTTTCATAATTTTTCAAGCTTTTTGAATATACCATGGCAATGTAACTTGCAATTAATATTAGATCTCCTTATAAATAAGTATATATTTTGAATATTTAGTTACAAGTATGAAATGTCAATCTTAATAGCATTAATTTATCTTATGAATGTCTTCAATCTTTATTTAGCAAGACTTGGAGATCAATAACCGATCTAACACATTCTATAACAACAATTTAAATTTTTATTAAACGTAGCCAGTTTCAAATATATTTTGCTGCGTAGTCAGTCAAAAACTAATTTCATAAGGAAAGTGCCAGCATATCAAGCTCAGTGCCAGTATCGAATCCATCGGACCAACTTGAATTTACGCTCAGAAAAGATTAAACTTCTATGTAGCAAAACCATACTACGATAGTATCAGTAATATGAACTTCCTGTTAAAAGGTAGAAATAAGGTTCCGAAAGTATCCAAATCTCTCTCTATTTATTCTGAACATCTAATGTTCTCTAGTATAGCTATCTCTTTTGTTCTACCAAATTGCTAGTTAAACATGCGTACCACTACTCAATGTTTGCCTCAATCACTGCCTTCACACTCGATCAAAGGTAATCCGTCGATTAAAAAGTTAGCCAAGACATTTGCACAATTGACGTAGCGTATATCAAGTAAAAAAATAAGTTGAGTTGGTTTCCCCTGCACTCTTCAGTCCTAGCTTAGGATTAGTCGCCTCTAACGGCACCTGTTTTATATAATTCGTCTATTCTTTGGTTGCCCGTACATTATACATTAAGCAAACATCAGAAGTTTGTTGTAAAGCCTAGACTCTCCACAAAGACCTACGTGTACTGCATGAAAGGCTTTTCGAAGCTTCAGATTAGTGTTTCCAAATATGCTGTAATTAACATAACATGGCAAAACAACAATTCAAGTGCTACTGTCATCCATGGCGACCTCGAGCTCAATTGAGAAAAATATTAGTCGGTGAGCAAAGTGAAGTTTTAAAACGGTGCAAAATCGTAAAATTTAATATAGAACAAATCAGTCCAAAGTGATGGTTCAATATCTTAAAAACTTCAATGTTATATGAGCTGCAGCTCTACCGGCTACACAAGATCATCCAGCTGCCTAAATGAATAGCTGAAGCTGACTGTATTAAATCTTGGCAAAATCATTGAAAATCTTTACCAAAGAGATATATCCTGTATCGCTGGCTTGCTCTGTAATAATAATGCCTAATCATTAGTTAAGTCGACTCCATCAGAATTCAGGGGGCCCGTGGTTTCAGTGGCCACAGGAACAAGCAAATACTCTTATGTCAGATCACGGTAGTGATCAATTTTCTTCGAGACGAAAAATTGAGCAGATTCACCTGCAGTGACTGAAGTTGTTTTCAGTTAAGATTTCGCAATAATATCAACGACCGTAACGTCTTTTACAAATTTACTGTTGCTCCAAGGAACTAAAGATATGACGTCGTGGCACCTGATATTGGATTTAGACAAGTTGCTTCCTGTTAATACTTCTTATTATTACTGTTGTTGTTGTTACTATAATTATAATATTACTATTATTATTACTAGTATTATTATTATTATTAAAATAGATTATCATCAGCAGTAGTAATTGTCCTTAAATGCCATGGGCTGTAAAAGGCCATGTTCCTATGTTCTCTTCAGAACGCAAGAACTGACGATGATGATAGTGACTTTATATATTTATTTTTAAAGACATTTACCATAAACCATTTGAAACATCGTTATCGTAACTATATTTGTTATTGTAATAGTAAATTATTACACAATTGCAGAATTGTCCACGCTAAACAATTTAGAACTCGAATAGAACTCTTGTTAGATGGAAAGCAAGCCGAACCCGAACCGAATCGGAATCCTTGATAGAAGGAAGCCGACCCGAACCTCACTCTCAAATTGACTAGTGACTGCTAACTGAACCCGAACCGAACCGAACGATCATTTCAACAAACCGAACCCAATCGAACACTGGGAATTCATAAAATTCCCATCTCTATGACATATCTCAGAATGTGCTCAGTCGAATATTTCACTTCACAAACATGAAATAGTCGACAGAATAAAATCTACCAGGCGTTACGATCGAATTTAACAGTCAATTTGAAGGAACCCCGGCAATGCTCGTTTTCAATAGCAATTCTTAACAAAGTCTACAGTCTACAAGGTCAACTCATGTCTAAACGAAGGTTAAGCGACATGCGCTAACATGATTGTATATTTTATAAAATATTTAAGAAAACTGCACCCACAAGAAACGTCAACGAGCACACACACAGTCATTACACTTGCACGCACCCTCTTGAAACATGACTGTTCATAAAGTAAAGTAATTACTTAAACAGCCATTTACAAAAAGGTTCCAATCAGTAGTGAATTACCATAAAATTATATTTGATATCCATTGATTTGTTTGTTGATTCCAGAAAGCAAAGCCTCTGATAAAGTCCTCGTAATAAGACTGCGCAAAATGTCATTTTAAAATGCCAACGTGGAGAGGTTGTTTAACCGATTTTGTTACATGGCGAATTATGGTCATATTTAACCTTATTTCGCTAACCAGGGGGTATTTTTACCCCATTGTATAATTTTTGAAATTAATGCAACATGCATTTAACTTACAAGCAAAAAGTTTAATGACTTTTCAAGCATAAGTATAATCTATATAAATCAGAAGAAAAATCACGAATATGGTCACACACTATACTACTGCAAGTAGTCAAAGTGGCAGTTTCAACAGTACTTTCTGATTTTTTTTCGAATGTGTAACATTTTTATTAGTTTTTGGAAAAACGCTTTTACATATCATCGCTATTACACTCTATTTTGCTAGTATAAACAGGCTTTCTGTCTCCATGACCTCTATAGACAAATCTCTCACACTTTTTACACTTGCTGCAGAGCTTCACATCTTTACGCCTCTCACAAAGGTACGAGCGTCCACAACTGTGGAAGGAAGGAGGAACGTGGGAAT
Source organism: Enchytraeus crypticus (assembly GCA_905160935.1). Lineage (NCBI taxonomy): Eukaryota > Metazoa > Annelida > Clitellata > Enchytraeida > Enchytraeidae > Enchytraeus > Enchytraeus crypticus. The sequence continues at coordinate 689,886 of CAJHZI010000421.1, read as the reverse complement.
GCGTGCAAGCCTTTTAGGCTTAAAGTGTGACGTTTCCTCGTGCAAGCCAATTAAAAATAGACACGCTAAGTACTAGATTTATTCTGCACACTACAACACACTGATAATGAAACATCTTAATTGAAGATGAATCTATAGCGGTTATGCAAGCTGTCAAAGCTCGGTTATACAGCCGAAGGTTGGATAATAGACTGGGGGTAAAATTATACCCCCCAGTTATCTAGAACGTCGTTCTTAAGTTGGGTTAAAGGAGGAAGGTTAAAAAGTTTCAACTTACCGTGAGATCGTTTAGTTGAAATGTTCTTGCACTTCAGGCTAAGAAGCCACTCCAAAACCGATGGATTTCTTTATCTCTTTGCTCAAACAGATGTTGAGAAATAACATTTCGATTAAAGAGAAATCAGTCAAGTCAGTTGTATAGGCCTACTCACAGGCTAAATGTTGATTTACGAGCTTTTCTTGTGTCAGAGCGTTAAAAGTTGTACGGAATTCAAATCTTGCATTTACTTAATACTAAATTAACTGTTCGAGGGCTGTAATCAGATAGTCCATAGAATGATATTTGACCTACGTTAAAGCAAATGTCAAGCTTTATTTGACTTGAAGCAAATGTAGAATTCAACAGAATTTCAAAAGCATAAACAAAATCTATACAAAATGATTTTTCTGGCAGTAAAATGGGAGTCAAACTAAAATGATTTTTGAAAGTAAAATGATTTAGAATCTCGATTAGAAAAGAAGTAGAGTAATTTAGTAAAGAATTTTATTATGAAATTTTGAACTATATAATGGCACTTTGATTTTGTAAAAGCGGTAACACTGTTTAGATCATCTTTGGAGCTGCAAATGGAATAGTGCTTTGATCATTTTATATCCTGCTTTGGTTTGAGTTTACAGCAGAATTTGGCAGGCATTACAACATGTACATGCATAAGTGTTTAAGGAATTAAAGCATGATATGAATATACTAATGAAAAATTTGTTAAATTTAAGCTATTAATGTCCACCTTTGTCAGTTGCTGTCTGGAATAAAGAGTTCAGTCTTTAGAATGATGACTTTTAATGCAGTTGTGAGACTGGAAAAATTGTCTGTAAACTTCTTGATAAGAAAGAGAAAAAATACGGGACTCATTTGTTTGGAAAAACTGCAGTAATTTGAAGTCACATTTTAAAAAAGCTGACACGCTATCATAAGCTTTTACTGAAGCGCTTATAATATATATATATATATATATATATATATATATATATATATATATATATACACATTTATATGTATACATATATCATGTTAATTCCTATTGTTATGTCATGTTAAATCACACTGCAATGTCATTTTAAATCATACTGTTATGTCAGTTTAAATCATACTGTTATGACATGTTAAATCATACTGTAATGTCATGTTAAATCACATTGTATTGCAAGTGCATGGTATAAAAACATCCACTCTTCTCAGTCTTCCGCTTTCTTCTTCATGTTCACATATGAGTGGGTCTATAAATCATCTAGCATACCTAATCTCGGCCAGCCTGTTCCTCTGCCTCTTTTTTCTTCCATGCTACCTTCAATGACCTCTTTTAATAGGCTCTCCCCCCTTAGAGTGTTGTCCTATCCATATACTCTTCTTCCTATTTCTTAATACATTTATCAACTGTACCTACCGTACGATTTACTGTACCATACTGAATCAACTGTACCTACTGTATCATTTATCTGTACAAACTCCCTCCATGAAATTCTGAAGAAAGTTGGTAGAGATATACAGTTGATAAATGTAATACGAAATAGGAGGAAGAGTGTGTTAGGACTCATTCTAAGGGTGAAAATCTATTACAAGAGGTCATAGTAGGTAGAATGGAAGGAATGAGATGCAGAGGCAGCCTCTTTTTCCTTCCATTCTACCTTCTATGATCTCTTTAGATAGACTTTCCCCCTTAGCATGTGTATATTCAACTCGTCTTTCTATTTCCTAAAACATCAATTGCCTTTCTATACTAACTCACACCAGGAAGGTATGGAGAGAGTTGGTACAGATAAATGACAGAACTGATGATCACGTATCTGACATCAACTGCAAGGTTTCCCCAACTTCATATTCATCCTCAGAAACCGATGTTAAACATTTAACAACGATTCTACTAAATGGAAATGCATACATACTGTTTATGAGGTATAAACATTGATAAAACGCAAAGTATATGCATTCATAAAACATAAAGTTATGGGCTAATACATACAAATAATATATTGAAATAGTCAAATTAAGCAATATATAGTTATATTAAATTGGAGTACAGGTAGATTTTACATTCATTCATACATGCATATATACAGAAAGCAGCTGTGCTAAATGTGAAGCCTCCGAACTTTAGCCCTAAATTTA
>CAJHZI010000421.1:555000-682500 GCA_905160935.1 Enchytraeus crypticus | reverse complement strand
CAAATGAACTCCTACTTTCAAATTTGAAACACTAAAAGCCGGTAAAGCTAAGGTTAACGTCAGTTTCCTCACTCGAAAGCGATGTTAGTGACGGGCGAGCCCAGGATTTGATCCCGCACCTACTGATCCGCGGTCGAGTATCTTACCGACTTCGCTAGTGGCTCCATCCAGTCATAATATACTAAGGTATATTATGAAATTTATTACTGGCGCATTTGATAGCAAATAGTATATATTATGATCATTTTTCTGTGGAAGTACAAGTGTTATCCAAATCGCCCTTATTTGAATTTTTTATGTTAATAAATTGCAATTTTTCTCTGAAATATTTGATAAAATTTTAGCCAAGTCACTTCCACTTAATTCTAAAAGTTTCTAATATATAGGACAAATGAAAAAATTATTTTTAAATTGTCGAAGCATTCTGTTTGCTGCCTATAATCAGGGAGAATATTTCAGATACAGTAATAAAGCTAATATCAACTTTATGAATATTTGTTGGTCAATTTACAATATTTTTAGAAATGTACAGGAATAAAAACTCCACTTCTCTCCGTTTTTCATTGTTATGTTTTCACTCAGGTTAAAGATGTGGCAGCTATTATAATTCAATGTATTTCTTAAGCTCATTTACCATAAACAATTTTAAACATGTTTATCACAACCATGATTATTTTAAGTAACCTGTTTTTTTAATATTATAACCATGATTATTATAATTTAAACAATTGCAGCATTATCCAAACCAAATCATCTCGAAGTCGAATAGAACTCTTGTGAGATGGAAAGCAATCCTACCCCGAACCATTGCTAGAAGGATGCCGAACCGAACCGACCTCTCAAATTGTCAATTGCTAACCGAGCCCGAACCGAACTTTCATTTTCAGCAAACGGAACCGAACCGAACTCTCAGATAGTCAACTGCTAACCGAACCCGAACCGAACTTTCATTTTCAATGAAACGAACCGAACCGAACTCTGGAAATCTATAAAATTCCCAACTCCAATTTCTGCCTATTAACAGGAAGATTTTATTACCAAGTTGAAACTTATTGCAGTAGGCCTACTGTTTTGATACGTACAAGTTTATTTTTTTCTGAGCGTAAATTAAAGATGGTCCGATGGATTCAATACTGGCACTATGCTTGATAGGCTGTCACTTGCCTTATGAAATTAGTTAAGGACTAACATAAATAATAATAATCATAATAATACCTAAATAATAATAATAATAATAATTAATAAGTAAATAAATAATAAAACCCAGCAAATTTTCTTTGAAACGTTTAATAAAAATTTAAATTGTTGCTATAGAAACACGAGTTCGGGTTCGGTTCGGGTCCGGCATGCTTCCCATTTCACAAGAGTTCGATTCGAGTTCAAAATGGTTTTGTTCGGATAGTTCTGCAATTGTTTAACATCTCTTATGGTAAGCATGGCTATTATAAACATATTAAAAATAGATTATTGCCAATTTGCTTATAACATACATGAAGTCTTGTTAACTGCCACATTCTTTACCGGAGTATAAAGACGGCAATGAAATAAGAAGATAGGTGGTATTTTTTGTAAATTTCTTAAAATATTCTAAGTGATCAACAAATGTTCATAAAATAGATATTTAGCTTTCTTATTGTATCTTTAATATTCTCTTTGATTAGGACTATAACCAGCAAATACAATGCTTCATCAATTTCAAAATAAATTTGTCAAAAGGCCTATACATTAATATACCAATCGTTTATAATTAAGTGGAATTGTCTTGGCTAAAATTTCATCCAATCTTTGAGACAAATGCAATTTATGAACATAAAAATGTCAAATAAGTACGATTTGATAAGCACATGTGTACTTCCACAGAAATGCAATCATAGTATATACCATTTTCTTTTAATTGAACCAGAAATAAAGTTCATAATGCAGCATAGGGTTTCAAATTTGAAACTTTCATGGTAATTATGAAGCTTCCAAAATGGTTAAGAAAATTAATGCATTGCTATGATGCCAAACTATTTGCTCCAGATAGCTTTATTACATCTTATAAGAATATTAGTAAATCTCAGTGCCATAATATATTAAGATGGCACACTAAATCTGGACTAATTTCATAACTTGAATTTAACTCAGTAATATAACCGGTTTTAGTTGAGAATACACAATATAATGACTGAGCAGCAATGTGTAGTGTGTAAAATGATTTCAATAGTAATGAGAAGCAAGTGACACGCAAAGAACTCCCAATAGAAGGCCGAAAAGACTACTTTAGAAAGTAACACGAGGATTTCCGTTTTCAGCTGCTTCGGAAATCTTGTCCAAAGCCAGTTAAATGCCATGATTCATGTTATGTATTATGCAAAAACTAAGGCCTTATGTTCCGTCTTGAGTTGGCAATGCTACTGAAGAGTCTAGTATTATTTTCACAGCATTAGCCTACGATTTAGCAGAAGTGACTTTAAATTGAAAACTAATTTTAAAAACGTTTAGTTCTGTGGGATTCGTGTTAAATATCATGATTTAATAAGCCGTTCATTAGTTAAAGAAAAGCAGTCAATTGATTCCAGTTTTTAAAATCTGCCAATATTCTGTTGCAGATGAATAAAAATTACATATATAAATAAAACAAATTATGGTTAACTTAAATCATTCAACTTAACTTTCATTTGTGCGTATAACCTTTTTCCGGGCAACGTTCCCAAAAGGAAACATCGACAAAAAAGTGACTATACAAAATTTAACTCTTACATTTACTCTTCTTATTTCTTTATATAATATTCTTTAATACTATTTGAGAAGGTCCGTGATAATTTTCTACTTTTCTGAAAGAAAAGGTTTAACATAAATAACCTTTCTTGAGTCTAATGGGTAGTTGAAGCCGACAATAGTTTGGTAAGATATACATAATATTTATGTATATCTTACCGAATATACATGAATATATCACAATTTCAGTTTCCATTTAATAATATTTTGATATCTAATGAAATAATACCTTTTAGTTTCCTTATCACGTGTTTTGAATCTTAACTTATTGGCATAAATACATGTATAATGTTCCCATTTGGGAACGTTGCCTGACGAAAGTTGAACTTGAACGTTGCCATTGAATAGCATTGAATTAAACTGGATGGATCAACATGCATATCAACTTATAATTATTATAAATGAGATTTAGTTAATTTGTAAAGCTATTACTTAAATTTCTGTTATATAGAAGCTGTGAAAATTCTTAAAATACTTGATATATTTACCTATTAACCTTTGAAAATACACTATACAGTACATTATTAGAGAATAGGTCTACTGGTCTCTTAGTGCACTGCCTACTGGCAGGTCCATGGTACATAACGCCTCCACTCTTCTCTGTCTTCCGCCTTCCTCTTCATTTCCACATATGAGTGGGTCTTTAAATCATCTAACATACCTAATCTCAGCCTGCCCCTGCCTCCTTTTCCTTCCATTCTACCTTCTAATACCTCTTTTAATTGACCTTCCCCAATTAGAATGTGTCCTATCCATCTCTTCTTCCTATTTCTTAATACATTTATCAACTGTCTATCTGTGCCAACTCTCTCCAGGACTTCCTCATTTGTAACCTTTTGGGTCCAGCTAATCCTCTCCATTCTTCTCCAAATCCACGTTTCCAATGCCTCCAGTTTCCTAATATCTTCCTTCTTAAGGTCCATGTTTCACACCCAAAGATAACAAAGATAAGGATAGTGAAAACTTTGGTTTGGACCACGCTATTATATAATAGCGTGGTCCAAACCAAAGTTTTCGCTATCCTTATCTTTGTGTCTTTCTTTAGACCTTTTGCTAATAGTGCTTTTCTACTACCAAAGGTCGCTTTTGCTTGTGCAATCCTACTGCATATTTCCGTCTGACATTTTCCGTCATCGGTTACAGTATGACCCAAATATATGAAACTCCTTACCTGTTCCAATTTCGTACCATTTATTGCAATATTAATTTCACCTTTATTATTGGAAACTCTCATAACCTTCGTCTTTTTTATATTAATCTTCTTGCCATATGTCAAAGCCGTATCATTCAGCCTATCCATTATCTTCTGCAATCCAATCTCGCTGCCCGCTATCATTCCTTGGTCATCTGCAAATCGTACATTTTGCAACAAATTCCCTCCTACTGTTATTCCTTCTTCCAAGTCTTCCACGGCTTCATCCTCGGACCAATTTGCTAGGAAACCCTTTTCAAATACACCCTTAATCCGACTAATTCGAACTCTGTCACCAATCTCGAATTTCCGACTCTCGCTACTTTCCAAATTTCTATACTTCCTACTGTTAATTATAAATGCTTCGTTTTCCTTCTTACTAGCTTCAGTTGGAGTCATTTTTATGGTAGAGTGCTTTGTGTTGTTATATTCTGAAATTAAGTCATCAATCATATCATCCAGTTTCTCGTATTTTCCGCAGTAAATTTTTTCCACATCTTTTCCTTGATACTTCTATTGAATCGTTCGACGACTGCTGATTTATGTTCACCAAATAAAGAGTATCTATTGATATCAAGTTTCTTTAACCAATCATCCATGTTTTTGTTGTAAAATTCCTTACCCTGATCAACCCATAAATGTCTAGGCTGTCTTCCGGAGGATGACACTATTAGTTTAAATGCATCTGTAGTTGTTTCGTCTCTCTTGTCTTTCAACGGAACGCTCCATGCATACTTGGAAAATACATCAATGATGTAAAGCATGTATCTGTAACCCTTATTTACTCTACTCCATACCTGCATTTCTATTAAATCTGCTTCCCATATTTCGTCAACTTCAAATACGTGAACTTGCCGTCTTGTAAATTTTCTGCGAATCGATTTGTGTAATTCCTTAGCTAAATCTTCAAAGGGTCCAACGTTTCGCTTCAAGCCTTTTTCTTCGCTGGACCCCTCTATAGGACTTTTTGACTGGCCAAGACCAAACTTTGCCTTGTATTTCATGAAGAGGTAAACTAATTGAGCCATATTTCTTTGCTCACTATTTAAGCTTGAATCATTGAAGATTTCATATGCTCGATGGGCCAAAGCTTCGTCGCTTATATTTCTGATGGCAGTATCGGTGTTTGCGGTATAAAACTGATCGTGCAATTTACACATTCCGTCCAACTCATTGATATCCTGATAGCCTTCGTGATTTCTCTGTTCGTACTTTGTGCCTGGTCCGCAATAAGAATACTTATTTAGATCATTAAATGATCCGTTGGGTACATACTCTCCACGTCTGGCAGGTAAATATATTTCTTCAACTGCGTTTCCTATGGCGGATAGCACATTATTAAATACACTCTGACCTGAGATGAATCTCGACTTTTTACTTCCACACATTACATAAAAGGAAATTTGCAATTTTCTATTATTAGCAGTTAACCTCAATTGCGTCTGTATGGAAAAAGTTTTCCTTTTACTTTTCAAACAGTACTTTTTAAATTACATTATAAAATTGTATAACGTAATTTCGTTTTAGAAAACTTATTAATCTATAATAATTGGAGTCTGACCATCGGATGTTAGGTACATCACTCTATCGGAAAGTATCGTAACATACATATGAATATGTTCTGGAACATTTTGACTAAATTTAAAATTAAGTTTCATATTCATAACATCAGATTTGACTTTTTCACACTGATGTCGTACATCAAAGACTACAAGTGGAAATACCTTTTTGTAATTCATCATATCAATCTGTGTACCTCCAATTAAAAATGATTAAAAATTAAAATGAAAGTTAAAATTAAAATGATTAAAACCAAAGTGTTCTTTCTTAAATTCATCTGCCATAGCGCAGAAATCTACATAGTCATTTGTAGCAAAGTTTATTCTCGGTTCATCTGCAGGATATCTCTGATAATTCAATTCAACAAAAGCACTCGTCCAGTTAAGGTGATCAAACACAGCTGGATCTTGTTCCTGTGTTCTTGATTTGTCAGTTTGAAATCCAACAATTATCCATCTAGGCTTTTTCATTCCAGTGTCTCGATTGATCATCCATTCAAATTCCTGTACATCTCGTGTAACTATAGTATGTTGGTCAGTTCTTCTGCTAAAACTTATTGGAATGTTCCTTTTACTTGCAACAGACTCTCGCAGTGAAGTTATCATTTCAACTGACGGTTTTATTCTTGGTACCATCCACCTAATATCCGTTAGTGAAACTTTACCTTCAAAAACGTTATTCGCTTTATGAATTGCTGATGTGTCAGACGTTCCAGTGAACCTCAACGTATGCCGTAAATTGTAAAGTACTTTGTTATAATCGGAAATTCCAAATAGATGTGAAAATGGAATGTTGAATGAAAATTTGCCTGGTGCATCGTTGTTCATAAAAGTTGTCGACGAATCGCAAATCCTTCATTGTAATCTGGATTTTCTTGCGTTGTAAAATGATTGGCAACAATGGCTGCGCCTGCTGCAACTGCTGGAGATTGTCTATATTTGGAGGATACTGCGACGACATTTGTGTCATTTCTCAAACATTGATTCAATCCCGCACTACTATTGAAATCGTCAGGATAAGACAAATAACCCAACATTAACGTAGTCTGTCCTGGAAAGTGCAATGATTCAATTGATTTAGACCCTAGATCGTACTCAATAACAGAAAAGAGGTAAGGAATAGCATTATTAATGAAAGCTATTTCAGCTGTTGCATCATAGGCGGCATTGTTATTATCATTTCTTAGTATTCTTCCCTTAATTTTAAGAAAGCTCTTAGATATGTTGTAATACGAATCACTTGCAGGTATATCAATTTTAATAACATTAGAGTTATCATTAAAACCAGCTTTTGTCTGTGGAATAAAAGACGAGTATTGAAAACTTTCTACACTGTTGTCAACAATTATTGAAGATGGTTGTGTGAAAGTTTCGTTTGGCACTTCAGTTTCCGTTTTATATATATGTAGTAATAATTTTAAACTAAAATCGTTTTAATCCGATGCCCTTTTTTAGTTGTTCTAATATCTGTTCCGATTCTGGAGTTAGACGGCTATTTTTGCTTTTTTCGTTTGCTATCTTTCTAATGAGTGCTTTACTACCCTCTGTCATTCCGAATGCCGCACTATCACCTAATGCTTCTAACATTGGTTTTGCAATTAAATCTTTATTCTGATAGACGTACGAACCGAAACCTTTCAGTGAATCGACAAATTCCCGTCTATGTACCAGAGTTTGTTTTGAACTGTATGCTTTGCATTTCTCTTTGACAATCATTTTTACAAAGAACAATATAATTTTTAATTAGATTTTTCTCTAATTAGTAATACAATAGTAAGTCTTTCACCCATCAGATCGATAAGTTTGTTGTCTTGATCGGTCAGCCGCAGTTTCATGCTATCAATTTCTTGTTTTTTAACTATTGGTAAAAATATCAATTCAGGAGTAGGGTTCTCTATTATCTTATAGCCTGGATTTACTCTTTGGGTGAACGTATGAATCACATTAGATTTCTTTCCATTAAGATAGCTACCAGTAGCAATATCGCAATCGACTTGTATCGAATTGATTTTTTCTATATCTATTATATTTGGAGATTGATGAATTCCTTGCGTCAGTGTTTCATTGGTGAAGCCGAGAGTAAGCCCTATTGAATTTTCCAATCCGAAATCCATCATGTACTTTTCGTGTGATATAGCTCTGAAAATTAAATGACTTATGTTTATATAATATTTTTCATTAATTGAATCGTAGTCGACGTTTGCCTGCATTACCCTTTGAATCGCTGCGTTAATATCTCTTAAGTCGTAAGCTCCCTTTGAAAGCGTGATGATTTTCCAAGTACTTCCACAATCGGTGGAATATTTAAATTTATTGTTGTCCTCCGTGATGTTTGGTATTGAATTGTACGTCTGCAGAGATATAAATGCTACTTCGTACTTTCTGTATGGATCCAACCCTAATGGAGGATATAGGTATGTAGTAAAATCTGTTGATGTGCTCGACAGAGTTAATTTCGCCATTTTATATAGCAGGATTACATTTTATAGAATTTCAAAGTGGATTTTATATACATGTATATCATCATATTGCCCCTTGGTGATTGCTCTAATGTTTAATTACTCATCCAAAATACTAACTGCGTAATTATACACTCCAGTGTTTCCAGCCTGTAGAGCTGCAATAGTTTCATCCAGTAGACGAACCAATTGATCTGAGCTTTCATAAATTATAACCTGGTCTGTTTTAGGCCTACTTCTACCACGCTTTTGTTTTACAAGTTTTCTCTTTTTCTTCTTCTTTAATCCTTCGCGGACGAGCTCGCTCCCTGCTTTTACCTTAGTCAATATGCTCTTGTACTTTTCCAGTGTTTTCTGTTGAGACTCGCATATCATTTTCTCAGCTGCACTCTTTTTACTGTTATTTCCCAAGAACTGTTATTTTCCAAAACTATTTCCTATTCGTCTATTATGTGTTTGAATCTCCTTCAATGTTGCTTCTATTTCATTGTTTCATATACTTCACTTGGAAGTTTCAGGTCGAGTAGATCTAGATTCTCTTGATCACTTTCATTGAGGTTCTTGTCTAAATTAATAATTAAATGATCTTTCTTTGGTGTCGATTCTCGTTCAGGAATTGGCCAATCATAAAATGGCATTGCCTGTATAGCCTCTCTCTGATTAGTTGCACGCATCAATTCATTAGTAAAGGGAACTAAAAGATCACTCAAGTTTTGTCTATCGTCGACAATCCTTTGTTCTAGAGTTTTAACTGTCTCTTGTAGTATCAATTAACGGTTTGAATAATTTTGCTTGGCTCTCATATACACGTTGATTGTCAAGTATGTCATTCAGAAACATTTGTTTGGCTTCGTTCTTGGCTTTTGTAAACCGGCTAATATCAAACTCCTTCATCATTTTATTAGACACATAAAATTTTGAATGGTGGTTCAATGAACGGAGATTTAGATATGAAGCATAATTTAATTTTTAATGTCGGTTTCCCAAGCGAAAAAATATGATGCGATAAACAATAAGTATCATCAGACTGCGAGCATGAAAGATAATGTTGATTTGAAGAAATTAATGGCTATTTGTTCTCATGTATTAACCATTATATCAAAATATTCCAGAGAACAAGACAGTAAAATATTTCTTAGGAGATATAATCATTTGGAAAATCTTACCTTAGGAAATAGTAAATTATATGATAGTGAAGAAATATATTCTGACGTTCTTTCAATTTACGCGGCTGATTTGAAATATTTACTTATTTCAGTAATTGAAGAACTACCGAGAAATATGTTTGTTGATTTAAAAATGTATCTAGTTCGTGTTAAATTAATAGCAACACCTGAAGAGGGAACACCTTTAATGAAAATTAGGCGATTTATTTCAAAACTTGTAAGAGATCAAGACCCAGATCCAAAGAATTTAGATTTGGAATTAATATTACAAAAAAATTTTAATGTTTGTTGATTTAGGATTTCATTACGTTTCACATTCTCTGCTAATGGAGTTTGCGATGTCAGCGTAGCTGTAAATTGCGATATTTAAATTCGTTAATAAATGTATTAACAAATTTTATGTGAATTCAGAAATAATCTGATTATAGGCTGCCTCGGTAAGATTTCCATTACAACTGACCACAAAGTCAAATCTTTAGTTAAGTTTATTTAGTTTTCAATTTCTGCATTTAATTTATTACTTTTATCCTGCAAATTGAACTTGAGACTGATTGATGTCAGTAATGCACTCGTAATTGAAAGTATGGTAATAACCATACCGGGAAATCCTACAATTGTCGACAAACCTGCTAGCACAGTTGAAAATGTGACAGAAGACAAAGTGCAAATGTAGTACAAAATTTTGGTAATTTTTCGGTTTCGTTTTAGCTTGTAGACAATGCTTCGCCTCTCTTCAAGTCTTCCAGTTAAAAACGCTTTCACTTAACTCGAAAGCGAAGTGCCATCTGCTGTGTCTGCCATTTTTAATACCCAATTGTCGACAAACCTGCTAGCACAGTTGAAAATGTGACAGAAGACAAAGTGCAAATGTAGTACAAAATTTTGGTAATTTTTCGGTTTCGTTTTAGCTTGTAGACAATGCTTCGCCTCTCTTCAAGTCTTCCAGTTAAAAACGCTTTCACTTAACTCGAAAGCGAAGTGCCATCTACTGTGTCTGCCATTTTTAATACGTGTAATTGTTTTAACATAAGAGTAACGAATTTTGATTTTCATTTAAATATATTTTCTTGGCTATATAAAATGGAACATCCAATGACTACAGCATCTAGAAAAATTGATCCACCAAAGGAGGAATATGAGAATAAAAGAAAAAGAGGAAGACCGAGAAAATATCCACCAAAAGAGGTTGATCCGAACAAGTTTAAAGATCCAAAGTATGAGCACCGGAGGCCTATAAGAACTAAGCCTAGACCTGTAAGATGGGAAAATACAATTACTGGTGAAGTAAAAGAATTCAAATCTATGTATCAAGCTGCTAAAGTAACTAAACGTCATTTCAAATACTTTCCTAGAAACAATGGGAAGATTGTTGATGGATGTTATAAAATTGCCATGATTGAATGAAAGTTTTAATAGAATATTTACTATTGAAACGCTCAGCTCTCGAGGAAGCCGTGGGCGGCGCGTGACTCATACGCATATGACAAGTCGAATAGAAACTGGGTTTTTTTCCGATAGTTTCTACTCTCGGTCAAATGATTATGAGTCATGGAATATTTTAAAAGTTGTGTGGACGTGCTTGATTTTACGCTTGTGTGTTAGATTATTGATAGGCTACGCTATGCTTCAATAGAAATGATTTAACTTGTAAGGCTAAAATAGAAATGAGTTAAGCTCAAGGCTGGGCTATACTTAAATTATAGTGACATTTAAGCATGAAGACTAACTATAGGATTTAGCTATATTTAAGGCTGGCTGTGCTTAAATTATAGTGACATTTAAGCATCAAGGCAGAGCAAGGCTAAAATAGAATTTAGATAGATTTTAAGGCAGGAGCTGTGCTTGGAATATCAAAACTAGCCAGCCCCCCATAATTTCTACTACTATCCGAGCTAGAAAATGAGATGTACAGCTGAGTATCATCAGAATAGAAGTGAAATTTTATTGAAGCATTGTTTAAAACATAACTGAGTGGGGTAGTGTAGAGGGAAAAAGTAAAGGTCCAAGTACAGATCCTTGGGGCACACCACGAAGAAGAGGTAGTTCAGGGCAGCGTTCATTGTCTATAATAACAGATTGAGTGCGACCAGAAAGATGAGAGGAGATCAGAGAGAAAGCGAAATTAGAGATACCAAAGCACGTTTTAAGTCTACTGGTAAGATTGTTTTGATCGATTGTGTCGAAGGCAGCCGAAAGATCAAGTAGTACAAGGGCGGATGACTTTTGAGAGTTTAAGGCTAAGCAAAGGTCATTATGAATGCTGAGTAAGGCAGTTTCAGTGGAGTGAAGCTTTCGATATGCAGATAGGAAACAAGATAGAGATGGAAAAGATTCGAGATGCTGCAAAAGCGAGTGCAGATTATCTTTTCCAAGATTTTGGAAATGAAATTTTAGTTGGAAATGGGACGATAGCTTGAAAGATCATCTTTAGGAAGTGATTGCTTTTTAAGCAGAGGACAAACAACAGCATTTTTAAACGTAGATGGAAAAATTCCTTCAGAAAGTGAAAGATTAACCAGATGGGTAATTGGAGGAAGGACGGCATCAATGCAAGATTTAAGTAGTTTGGTTGGAATGGCATCTAGCGAGCAAGATGAGTCGGTAGAGCAGAGTATTAGATGACGGATTTCTTCAAAAGAAGCAGGTTTAAAATATAACAGCAAAGGGGGATTTGGCATAGACGGATATAAAATAGTCTCAGGACAGGGAGGTACAGAAGAACAGAGTCTGGTAATTTTTTCATCAAAGAAATTAAGAAAATTGTTAGCAAGAGTAGAAGGAGAATTGGAATTTGGAAGTGACTTAGGGATAGTGCGACCAAGCAGTGAATCAAAGGTTCCCCAAAGTTTTCTTGAGCAGTTTTTATTCTGCAAGATCAAGTTCTTAAAGTAAGAACTCTTGACAGGGGAGATCATATGATCAACTAGCTTAAGTTGTTTAACGTAGTTAGCTTTGATCGTGGGGTTTTACTTTTCAGGAGGATTTTTCTTATATCTCCTATATTTATTTATTTACTTAGATCACCAAAAAGGGTCATTCAACCCTGTATAGTTCACAAGCAATGCAAACAAACAAGTAAATGCACTAAGTGAGCGCAATTTAAATATGAACCATGGTGAACTTAAAACGAAAATATAAAGTAGAAACTAAAGAATTGAAATAAAGAAATTCAAAATAACGAAAATTAATGATAATAGGTAGGCATAATTATACATTTAAGTTCAGTATCGTTAATAACTATTTAATAAGTACTGACGAAGATTAATATTGAAACAGTTAACGGAACGAGATGATCGTAAATTAGATGGAAGGGATAGCCATTATCTAGGGCCTTGTACAGCGACTTTTCGCGACAGAGGGTTCTGAACAATGGTATAGTAAATTCCGAAACTTGTCGAAATTTATAAACAGAATTTACAACATTATTTAATAGCAACGAATAGTTGTAACATGAAGGCATATCATTATTATTATCATTATTTTGATTTTAGTTTCGAGCGTAAGGATTTTTGTACGAGAATTTCATCAGAAATAAAGGGTTTCCTCGGATTGGAGCGACAAGAAATAATTCAGAGAGGAGCATGCTTTTCTAATAAAGACACACGGAGGGAAATTGTTGTGTCAAATTACAACAGATGAAGTTGGATTGGAATATAATGAAGAAGCCATAATATTGGAAGAAAATGAAGAAATATTTATGGAGGAGAGTTTACGATAGCTTTTAATAGTTCTAGAAGAAAAGGAGTTAATACCACAGGCAATTTTCAGAAAATTGCACTGTGATCAGACAATGACAACTCTGAGACTCCGAAGTCAATCAACTTAGTCATGTCACGGGTAATTAACAGATCAAGGTAATTAACAATATATACACTGTGTTTTTATAACTGATACCCCAACTTGTTTTAACAATAAAGTCGTAAGATGTTGACCGATATTCTTACAATTTTCAACATGTGACCAGCTCCCAATTCTACAAAACATAGAGAAATTTTGTTTGAATATCTTTAATAATGTGAAAGTTATAGTTTCGCGAATATGAGTGGGGTCAGATAAGAAATTTCCAATACAGGATTACGGGCGTTTTACATTTAGCGCAGATTATCTCTATAAAAATACTAGCTAATACGCAATATAAAATTTCTGCTAATGCTATTTTGAAGAGCAATCATATCTTTTCAAAACGACGCAAAATATGTGCTGATATATCCTTAATTGACAAAGTTATTGAACTTTTAATGCATGCATTGAACGTCTGGGTACAACTGCTATCACCACAGCCACTGCAGCGGCGTCATATTCGTTTATTCTCTTCATGCAATGAATGCATAAAAAGTACGATAACTTTGTCAATTAAGAACATATCAGCACGTATTTTACGTCGTTTTGAAAAGAAATGATTGCTCTTCAAAATAGCATTAGCAGAAATTTTATATTGCGTGTTAGCTAGTATTTTTATATAGATAATCTACGATAAAGGTAACACGCCCGAAATCATTTATTGGATATTTCTTATCTGACCCCACTCATATTTGCGAAACTATAACTTTCACGTTATAAAAGATATTCAAAGGAAATTTCTCTATGTTTTGTAGAATTGGCTGCTGGTCAATTGATGTAAATTTCAAGAACATCGGTCAACTTCTTACGACTTTATTGTTAAACAATTTGGGGTATCAGTTATAAAAAACACAGTGTGTGTATATATATATATATATATATATATATATATTATATAGTATATATATATATATATATATATATATATATAGGGTGAGTAAAAAAGATATATGTATATATAAAAGATATAATATATGTATATATATATATATATATATATATATATATATATATATATATTTATATATATGAAACAATATCTAGTTTTTTAAATAAGACTGACATCTGGTACGAAAACCAATTAGGCTTAAGTTCATGTTTATATGTACATGTAATTTCTTTAGGACAAGCCGGTGGCTTGTTGGCAAGTTGTTCGACAGCGGATCAGTGGGTATACATGTCAAATCCAATGCTCTCCCGTCACTGAGACACTATCCAGAATATTTGACGTTTAATTTTGCGTTGGTTTAGCTTTAATCTTTCATTCCTCGTTTAAATCTCTCAGAAACTTAAGTTCTCCTAAGCATACATTAGGCCCTATATGTCAAAATTGTAATTTAAAATATTTCAATTTTCCAGTTTTTAAACTTGATGCAGAATATTTCGAATTGAATCATTTCTGCAGTACTGCTAAGCCTATTTTGATGTAACGATTAATTGACTGCAGTATAATAGAATTGTAAGCAACTATCTAATTTTCTACTTAATTGCCAAGTCACGTGTTTGTAGAGATCTTACATGAAATTATTCTGAAACCAAGTTCAGTTGATTATAATTATATATTTAACAGCTATAGAATTTAGCATATAGGCATATTAGCAGTATTAATTAAGAAACTATTTACTGTCGCGTGTATTGCTCAAGTGCATTGTGAGTGCTCGTATTGGTCTACAAGTCTAACTAATTTATCTTATTATTATTAATTTAGTATTACGAAAACCTTTATAGAAGCGGCTTGACCGAAATTAGTCCTCGAGTTTGCTTTACAGAAAGTATTTGACTAATAATCCCTCTTTCAGTGTACTTGCTATTCGCAGGTCCATGGCATATAATTCATCCACGTATTTCCATCCCTTATTTTTCTCGACATATAAACATATTTATAAATGATCATATCGTTCAACCCCTCAAGTCGCGTCTTTACTTCCCCCCCCCCCCTTCCATTCTTTCTTCAAGTGAGGGCTACCCCTGTAAGTAAGCCATGCCCTCTCTGAACATGATTTATCAAAGCTATTCCAACACATGTTTTATTTTTATATTTATCAATGCTCTACTTGTGTCAACTCTCTTAAACGCTTCTTCGTTTGCAATTTTGCCAGTCAATCAGATCACTATTGCGACATTTAAAGCGCTCTGAATACTGGTAAGATCCATTAAAATAAAAACTAAATTTGTCATGAGGTTGTATATTTGATCCATACAGCATTTAGCATCAGATGCGCAATATAACAAGCGCATGTTATGTTATATTCTTGAACCACTAGATGTTCCAGTGTTCAAAATTGAATATGTCTAGGGGAAAAGGGCACTTTTAACTGAACCTGGAGTTAACCCGAATCTCGCTATCGCAAGGCGGATGTCATTGCAATGTAGGCCCTAATATGCCATGCGACTCTCAAAAATAAATATTTAGAAATGACTTCTACATTAAAAGTTGTTTTAATTAAAATTATAAATACGATGATGCAGTAAAATTTATACTCGCCATTAATTTATAATGGACAAATGACAGAGCTGCAATTATCGTAATTATTTATGGACTATAAATATGAAGTAGCGAGAAAATTTAAATTCACACTCGCCCTAAATGTATAGACGGTTACTGACAGAGCTGTACCGGTAATATTTAGGAATTATAAATATAACACAGCGATCAAATTTAAATATGCTATCCACTAGCCATACATTTATAATCGTCAAATTGACGAAGCTGTAAATAGGGTAACTATATTAGGGAAATTCGCCAGCAAGCGAGCGTCGAGAGCGCTAGCAGTGACGTTACTGTAGACAGACAGACAGACAGAACTGACTCGATAGATTAGATATTTATACATGTAAATAGGCCTATCTGAATGTCTCACAAACGCAGTGGTTAGAGGAGGCAGGTAACATCATTTAAGTTTCAAATGACAGATTCTGACATGAATTGAACACGCGTGGGTTCGCTTCTCGGCCGCGCTGATCTGAGAGTAAAATCTCGGACAGTCACCGGATCGGTTACATGGAAGTATACTAAATTGCCTCACGTTTTTGACATGCTAAATTAAAAGTGATCGATATCAACATAGTTGAGCATTGCACAATGATACGTGCTATTTAATTTTTATATTACAGTACATTTTAGGGATTGGGCCTATAGCTACATAAACTGTAATGTCAGCTTAAAAATATATTTTATATCATATTAGAAATAAGAACTGGATGGGCCATGTTTTGAGAGTGTATCCATAATTTATTGAAAAAGATAATTTAAGGAAGAATGAAAGGAAAGAAGGTCAGAGGAAGACAGAGACTTGAGATGCTGGATGATTTTATAGCCTATTCGGCTATTGATGTGAAGAGAAAGGCACAAGATAGAAATACGTGGAGGAGTCATATGCCATGGCCCTTCCAATAGTCTGTCAAATGAGAGAGAAAATAGTTAATGCCAATTACTGCCAAAGTGGAGTTGTGTCGTGTCATATCAATATCACGGACTTTTATAAATGATTCAATAAGAGAGCACATAATACACATGCTTATGTTCACTATTCCACATAAATGCAGTTAAAAATATCTGTTGTAGGTTCGATAGGCCAATATACTGAAATTAGATACCGAAAAGTAATTACAAGAAATTACGCTATACTATAATATATTTGAGCTATAATATTTAACTATTTTAAAACAATAAAGACAACTAATGTAGTTAAACTGTTATGAATATCATAGTTAGATAAACTTTTGAGCTATTCAAAGTAATTAACCAAGTTATTAATAATTAACTATTTTAAAAAAATTATCGACGCAAATTCTCGTACTTATTAAGCAATTAGCGCTTAATTGTCTAATGGGTTGGCCATTTCTATTCTGGAGGCACGAGCAATTAATTCACATTCTTTTGTCATGTGATTTATTCAGAAATATTTCTATTTTGGCTAGTGTTATTCTAATTACAGAGCTCGTCGGGTATGTTCACGCAAGCATTCATTTGCGTATTCTTTCATCAGAGGCCTACAGAGGCAAGTATTCGGTCGACTATAAAATACGAACACGTTATCCTTAACCTGCCACACGTGAACGACGATCTCAACTATCAACTCTCAGTTCGAGAACTCAGAGCCGCGCCACTACCGATTGAATCTGGTAAGTGAGCTACTAGCCACGCCATGTCCTTTTTATTTAAATTATTTTAGCATTCCTTAGTTAATTAACTAATTAACCTAATAAAGCATCCATTTTATTCCATTATATCCTAATATCATAATTCAACGTCAGGTTTTCATTGTATTTATCAGAGAGAGAGAGAGAGAGAGAGAGAGAGAGAGAGTGAGAGAGAGAGAATATTTTGTTGTATTGTTTTGCATTCTTGCTTGGATTTGTGGTCCCAGACGTCATCTTGGTCCAGAGGAATGGAATGGAAAAAATACGGGAATTCGTGGAGTAAAATGCTCTGGCACCAGTGATTAAAAGTTATTCGATTTTAGTAAATGAAACAAAAGTGGTACGCATTCGTGATAGGATAGGGAAACACATAGAAAAACAGAGCGTTAGTTTACCCAGAAAGTCAGTAAATTAAGAGAGTTAGGCGATCGAGAGTATAATGAAATGAAGTCCTGAATGAAGAATCAATGAATGTTGACACAGATCTCAATATGATCGAAGGATGGATATAAGAAGAAATGTGAATATGGAAAGGGGTTGTTGTAGGATTAGTATTATTTATTAAACTTTTTAAAGTCCATCTACACTGTACTATTGTTGACGTTTATCATCAATTTAATATTTCTCGTCTATTTATAAATTAGGTTTCATTAGTAATATCTAGTAATAAAAAATTTAGGAAATAAAGAAAAGTCGGAAGAAATTTCGAGTCAGGATGTTGTCACTCATAGCTCTTGCTGTTGCACTTCTAGTCAGCTCTGCAGGTCAGTTCTAATATCTCTTTTAAATTGTTGTAATAATTAATTATCAATCATTTGAGCTACAATTTGAAATAAAGTTGCGTGCGTTTATTAAAATATTGACTTTGTGTAGTCACAATAATTATTAAAGTACGTTTCTAAATACTATTTAAGATAAACGTAGTCAGTAAATTTAAATTTAATATAGATACATGTAAATATGCTTATGCAAAAATATTGGAAAATGTCAATTGTCGCAAGGAAAATCTGTCGTATGATTCTTAAGAAATAAAAGTGGTACGTACCAGATAGGTTTCAAAGTCATACAATTTTCCTGTGCAGCAAGCGTAACGGGCTTACTACAACTTTGAGTCAATGAATTGCTCAATTAATTTCCAGTTAACTATATTTTATAGTCAACAATATATATCTGGAAACTACGTCCCTGTTCTTCAATTAATCTTACTTAAATTTCACTGCTATAAGGCGGGATTCGTTAACTTAAAATTTCTTACTTCCTAAGTATCTCATCTTTTTAATTTACATCATCCTTGTCTGTAGCCTCATTACTATTTATCCATGAAATTTCACCCTGCTCACATCTACTGTAGGCCTAAAACTAGCGTTGAAAATTTTCTTCTGCACATAATATCTAAAAAGGTTTAAAATATTACCAACTTTTTCAACGTAGGCCTATCTGTTGTTTAAAGTATTCCTTTTTGCTACATTATATACAACTTGCTTCAACAACTGACAACCAAAGACTTACTTAAGAATTTACTAAAAATTTGCATAGTACAGTCTATACGCTCAAAATGATGAAATGATGCAACATGTATAATAATAATAATAATAACAATAATAATAATAATAATAATAATAATAATAATAATAATAATAATAATAATAATAATAATGATAATGATAATAATAATAATAATAATAATAATAATAATAGTCTAATAATCATAATCTCCCATAGTACTCTACTCTGCGCGGCACTCTGTGGAGAAGAAGCTACTACTACCGCTTTGTCTAGTCGCTTGGAGGATCTCAAACGTACAGCATCGCGCTTGAAGTCGCTAGCCGCTCATGATGCTTTGACAATACTTCGCTTTTCATTAAGTGCACCTAAACTTCTGCACATTCTGCGCTTTAGTCCGAGCTTCTCTAATCCGCGGCTTTTAGACTACGACGAGGCTCTTAGGCAATGCTTGTGCGCCGTTATCAACGCAGATTTGTGTGATTTGCAGTGGCAGCAAGCCAGTCTACCGGTGAGCAAGGGTGGTCTTGGAATTCGTCTTGTTTCCCATATGGCGCCTTCAGCCTTCCTGACATCAGCGATGGGAACGGGGCAGTTGCAAGATGCCATACTTCATAAGTGTTCCCATTCTGCAGATAGATCCGTTGACGTTGCGTTGTCAGTTTGGTCCAAAAGCCTCACCTCCAGTGTTCCACCTTCTACTTCAGTCAGTAACCAGAAATCATGAGACCGTCCTATAGTGGATCGGATTTACAACAGTCTGTTAGAATCCCAATCCAATGCAGTAGACAGAGCACGACTACTAGCTGTATCAACCAAAAGAAGCAGCGACTGGCTTCACGCTCTCCATGTTGCTTCTTGTGGGCTTTTTAGACAATGAGGCGATTCGAGTAGCCGTTAGTTTCCGTTTAGGGGCGAAAACTTGCGAGCCTCACATGTGCCCCTGCGGTCATGAAGTCGACGCTTTAGGTCTCCACGGCCTCTCCTGCAAACGAAGCTCAGGTAGAATGTCTCGCCATCACAATTTAAATGACTTCATATGGCGAGCACTTTCAAGAGCAGGCATCCCTTCCTTTAAGGAACCAAGTGGGTGGTCCAGATCAGACGGCAAGCGTCCGGACGGCATGACTTTAGTGCCCTGATGCAACAGTAAATGTGCCGTATGGGACGTCACGGTCATTGACACTATGGCAAACTCCTACCTGAATACGACTTCAGTCACAGCCGGTGGAGCTGCTGTTCATGCCGCCTCTAGGAAGTTGGATAAATACCGTGATCTGTCTTTAGGTTATGAAGTTGTTCCGGTGGCCATTGAAACCATGGGCTAGATGAATTCTGAAGGAGTTGACTTTATTAATGGCATAGGTAGACTTATTGCAGAGTAAACCGGCGATAAGCGAGAGACATCTTTTCTTTGGCAAAGGCTTTCAATGACTTTGCAAAGATTTACAGCAGTCTGCTTCAACAATTCTTTTAAGCCGATTGATGACCTCGAGTAACTGGCCGGCGATTCAGCACGTATTGCTTGAATCGTTTTTATCAAATCCCAGGTTCTTTACATCGGGGTAAAATTTAAAATAATAATAATAATAATAACAATAAAGTTTTAAAGTTCATTTCCTCCTACAAGAATGATCCCCAGGACATCCCTGTATCACATGTCACTGCAAATCGATTCTCCCATACGCGTCTGAAAAAACATATGCTGAAGAGAAAGAAAATAGATTCGAAACAGTGCGGGTCGGGTATTAAAAAATCAGTCAGGTAAGATAATATAAATGCATGGGTGGAAGAGAAATTCAAGATATGCATTTTCAGCATCATCAACATCATCATCATCTTCCCTTAAATCCCAGTTTAAAAACATCAGCATAGCATACTGTAGCATACTACAGAAAATTGAAATAGTAGAATATGAGCGAAGACTAGGAGGCAGAGGGTACCAAAATGTATACTATATAACATAAATTCTAAATATATTCGTTTATTACATGAAATCTGACATACCGCAGAAAATGCACACATGGAAAAAAGCACACAAGCATACATGGAATGAAAAGCTAACAGAAAGTTCAATAATACCATAAAGTCCAAGACACAAGTTTCACAACGGTCATTTTACAATATTCCAAAGATAAAATCTTATCCATGAAAGTGGTGCGTTTCAATTGCAATTAAAACGGATGAGCCCTCCCACTGAGTTTGATGTTAAAATATAATAATCCTTCCTTTATTTCAAAACAACCTAAACAGCCGTATAATATCTAGACTATCTAGACGCCCTTAGTCTAACCCCAATCACCTATTGCACATGCTTGAGAAATAATCATTAGTCGCCGAAATGTAATTTTCATGTTTTTTATGTCATATGATCGCCTGTTGTGCTTGATTCCCCGTGTTGTGCTCGGGTGTGGTTGAACCACTGCAGAATTGGGCAACCGTAAACCATCTGCCGCGTGTACGTAAGAGGCGACTAAAGGCAAGAGCTGAGGATGGCAAGAGGGGACGCACTTCACCATGAAATATTTTCCCCCAGGATTAAATGGTAATTAATCCACCTAACTGAGCAAGGCCACGGGAAACCACCTCAGAAGTCATATTTTCCTAAGCTATAGACTACATAAGGTATGGATAAGCATAGACTTTGTGAAGAGATTAACTTGTTGATCTAAGCAGAGCTCTTATGGAGCGAGAAAACAGACTTTGAGTATGAATATGTACCTTGAACCTGCCACTTGGCAGTGCACTGAAGAGACAGGATCGCCTGTATGAAAGTAAAACTTCCAGAGTTTATTGAACCGTAGAAATGGCCACCTAACATCCCTCCACCTGATTTGAACCAGATTTACCATTCGATTTTTTACTATTATCTTCAGCAATTAGTCTATCGTGAACTGAAACACGACGTTGAACATCTGAAACAAGTCAATGTTCTCCGCTGGACCCAGAGATAAGTCAGGCACTCATGGACTCGGCAAATTGGTCAGAGGTCCCAGTGGATGATTGCAGTTATTCGGGCACATGGTGGACACATTGAACATTAGTTCAATTAATTCTCAATTCATTTAGGACATGAATAGAAACTGCAATGCGCTTTCTGATACATTTGAGGCATAATGCACATAATGTTAAATTCTTTACTTTCATATATTCAGTTTTCACGCAATTTCATTGAATATTACATATCGGAGACTGATGATAATTTCTCAAGTATGTGTAGTAGTATCTCTTAGATATTCAGCCAGTTAATAGAAAAGAGAATTGTGTTTAATTCAGTGTATCACATATGACGCTTTGATAACAAACGTCAAAGTTATAAGCCTTCAAAGTAGTTTTTTATTCTAACCACCCTGTATATATCTACAGGTTGCGCATTAAAAAATACCCCCTAGCACAATTACGATAGCTTAGCCAATTATTAATATTTCGCCTTGAAATTTTACGGTTCTCTAGTGGATGAATTTAGCCACAAGCTAACCAAATTTTTTTTAAATAGTTTTAAAGGAACCGAAGTTATCCGAGTTTTGCGAAAAAATTGATTTTTTTTTCATTTAACACGCAACGTAAAACGTGAATTAGAATCAATTCCTTTTTGAAAATGTGCTGGTCCTGAAAAAGGCCGTTAGATGATGACGACTCTGATTTTGTGCTACAATGTGTGCTCGAAATGAATGCCCTTGGCTTTAAAGGCGGCCAGAAGTCTTTTCTTACAGATACAATTGCTCTGTCAATGGACTGTTGTGGTAGGTCTTTCCAGATCTCTTGAAGAACTGCCATTGTGTTTCTGGGTTTGGGCTTGAAAGCACGATAATTTTCCAACATGGTTCGACAAAAAAATCAAGTGGACTAAAATATGGAGAATTAGGAGGCTAATCATCCATTTTTATGAAATTTGGGCTCTATTATACAAGAACGTATTGCACAAGAAGTGAAGCGTGCCGTCCTATTGAAAAATGAAATCATTTTTTTAACTTGTTACAGTCTTCAATCAGTTTCGGCAGAATAGTGTTAGTGTAATACATTGTTGCACAATATCAGAGGCGTCATTATCTAACGGCCTTTTTGAGGGCCAGCACAATTTCAAAAAGTATTGATTCTAACTCTGACGTTTTACGTTGCGTGTTAAATGAAAAAAATCAATTTTTTTGCAAAACTTGGATAACTCCGGTTCCTTTAGAAATATTTTTACAAACTTTGGTCAGCTTGTGGCAAAATTCTTTCGCAATAGATATTTTAAATTTCAAGGCGAAATATCAATAATTGGCAAAAGCTATCGCAATTGTGCTAGGGGGTTATTTTTTAATGCGCAGCCTGTATAGGCCTACATATATATATATATATATATATATATATATATATAATAACTCTATATATAACTCGAAACTAAGTTCAGGAAGGATCTGAAAAATCCACCTGAACTAAGAAATCCAGACATTAAGTCCAAGTACATCAAGCAAAGAAAATTAGTAAATAAATTGATTAGTTCTGCTAAAAGCTTGTACTATCAAAATCTAATATTGCAGAATCAAAATTGTCCCAAGAAATTATGGGGAGCACTTGACTCTCTGCTTGATCGAACCATTCCCAAGTCACTCCCCTCTACCACCTCACCATCTTCTCTTGCTACCTCTTTTCTCAACTTTTTCGATGACAAAATAGCCAAACTCTGTAGCTCTATACCCTCCAACTCCATTGACACCGACAACTCCATTTCTGTAAATATATCTGAACCACTACTACTTTCTAGTTTTGAACCAGCTAAACCGGAAGAATACGCAATTTTATTCTTCGCTCTACCGACTCATCTTGCTGACTTGACACGCTTACTGAAATTCTGTATTGATGTTTTAGTTGCTATTATTACTTACTTAATCACTCTCAGAAGGTATCTTCCCGACCTCCTTCAAACAATTGCATCTCCTTTGCTAAAAAAAGCCTTCTCTACCAAAAGATGATCTTTCTAGATACCGTCCTATTTCCAATCTTAACTTCATCTCTAAATTTCTTGAAAAAGTAATTTATACCCGTTTATGCACTCATCTTGATTCTTTCCCTTCTCTCTCTCATTATCAATCTGCCTATAGAAAACTCCATTCTACTGAAACCGCTCTTCTTCGTATACATAATGATCTTAGCTTGGCCATGAGTAGTAAACAGGTTTCTGCCTTGGTTCTTCTAGATCTCTCTGCTGCCTTTGATACAATTGACCATGGCATCCTAATAAATAGGCTTAAATCTTGTTTTGGCATATCTGATTCTGCTTTTCCCTTCTCACATCATATCTCTCATGTCGCACACAATCTGTTGTTATTGGTCAAAATCGCTCTTCTGAACTACCCCTCCTACGCGGTGTTCCTCAAGGTTCAGTGTTAGGTCCATTGCTCTTCTCTTTATATATCACACCTCTTACCTTCCTGCTTGCTCAGTCCTCCATAAATTTTCATTTTTATGCAGACGACACACAACTATATATTTCCTTTTTTGATCATGATTCTGATCAAAAACTGGCTCATTTCTCATCCATTCTTGACAAGGTTTATTCCTGGTTTTTTGCTAACCGTCTTGCCGTTAATCCTTCCAAAACTGAATGCCTTTTAATTGGCACTCCTTTGCAAAGAAGTAAAATTACCAATTACTCTGTTAATTTTCAGAATCTTGCTCTTTCACCTTCTCGATCTGCCAAAAACCTTGGAATCATATTTGATGAAAACCTTGACTTTAAATCCCAAATCTCTTCTGTTTGTCGCGCTTCTTTCTTTCAGATTCGTCAGATTAGGCAAATACGTCCATCCCTTACTAGAAATTCAGCCAATATCCTTGCTAATTCTAGAGTTCATTCAAAGCTCGACTGCTGTAATTCATTATTACATGGGTTGCCTACTTCTTCTCTCAATCGTTTGCAGAACGTCCAAAATTCTCCTGCACGTGTTGTTTGTAAGCCCCTCGACTTCATTTTCGCTCTCTTTCTCTTCTACGCAGTCTTCACTGGCTCCCTGTTAATCAACGTATAAAATATAAAATAGCTCTATTAACTTTCAAAACTCTGCGATTTGGCAAGCCTTCTTACTTATCTGAAATTCTTCTTCTCTATCGCCCCTCACGTACACTTCACTCAACCGATGCCAATCTTCTCTCAGTTCCAAATATTCTCACGTCATTGGGCAGACGTTCATTTTCTTACGCAGCACCCACAATCTGGAACTCTTTACCTGCTAATCTTCGCTCTTGTTTTTCTCTTTCAACATTCTCTAGCAAGCTTAAAACTTACATTTTCCCACCATAGACATAATCAATCTACCTTGACCATTTTTTGATCACCGGACTGGGTTTCGTCTAGGACCTTACTTCTCCTCAGCACATTTCTTTCGCAGATTGATCTGGGTGAATTGATCGGTAGTGATGTGTGCTGTTGGGGACGTCCCTGACATCATCCCTGGACGAGGAAACGCACGTTAAACCTTTATTATATATATACATGTATATATATATAGAGAGAGAGAGAAAGAGAGAGAGAGAGAGAGCCTATATTTAAAATAACTATTTTCTGTATATCAGCTTACCTCGAACTAGATCTCCATAATAAGCATATATTTAATTAACGTTAAACATTTTAAGATAGGCCTACACAATAAATTAATTAGTTTCGTCAATCTTCTCAGATTGTATAGGCCTATCTATTATTCAACCATGAATTATTAAAAAGTTTCAATATTAAGTCTGATATCTTTGGGTTGATTTTCTGATTTTCGACTTTGCTCGGTTTTGGACTTTCTTATTGCTCAGCAGTTTGAGCTTGCCGCAATATTTCTCGATGATTTCATGAATAACATTAGTAGTCTAATTTTTGTTGTGCTCTATTAATATTGCTATCTTCATGAAATTTTAACCGAACTTTAAACGATAACATACTCTGAAGATGCAATCTTTCCGACTTAAGAATAATAAAACTATAGAAGCTTATTGTGGGTTTATGTTACATATTAAATACTACGTAGTGCGTTGATATTATTTGCTTAATGAGATTTTTGTTTAAATAATATAAATTTTACGACTACAGATGCTGGCGTGACGTACATTCGCTGGGGTAGAACTGTTTGTCCTGCCGGAGCCACGCGTCTGTATAAAGGTAGCGTCTACTAATACCACACATGCTACTACCACTACCCTTATAGTACAACTACTACTACAACGACATCTACTATCATTACCACTAATAATAATACCACTACCATTATGTTACAACTACAACAACAACAACAACAACAACAACAGCAACAACAACAACAACAACAACAACAACAACAACAACAACAACTAGTACTACTACTACTACTACTACTACTACACCTACTATAACTACAATTACTACTACTGCAACTAAAACTGTCAAACCAATGTTGCCATCAGTTTCATCTCTTGAAAGCGATATCAATTATAGCTTAAGCCAGGATTTGAACCCGCATGCACTAATCCGCATTCGGATAACTTTACGAAATCGCCACTGTACAAGGCCAGTTGCGATGTCGGTAAAAATTCGCAAAAGAAGATATTTCTGCGGTAGAATATGTGATTAAACTTTCAGTACGTAATTTGGTACTGATGAAAATATTACTACTCCTATTTACATTACATGTACTACTACTATTATCGTTAACACTATTGCTACGTGTAGCAGTGAACAGTCACCAAACATTACGTGAATAGTGCTTTTCTTGTTCTTCATTTATCAGGTGTAATGGCCGGCGCTCATTACGCTGTTGGCGGCAATGGAGCGAATTATCTTTGCCTTCACGAGTCTCCCAAGTTTGCTAAAACTGTTGCCGGTAACCAGGCATGGACCGCAATGATCTACGGAGTGGAAATGGAGTACGTAACGGAGTACATCAACGCCAATGCTCCATTTACAAACGAAAATGTGAACGGTGCCTCTCTCCACAATCAAGACATGGTATGCGTTGCCTGCTACGTGTCGGGTTCAACCAGTATGCTCATGGTCCCTGGAAGACAGGATTGTGGAGAAATCGGCTTCGATCTGCAGTACAAGGGATACATGGTGGCTGAAGCTCACGTGGGTCGTCAACGTGGTCAGTACGTCTGTATGGATGAGGCTCCAGAGGGAAGAGATGGAGGTTCAGGGGATATGAACCAAGCAGTAGTGTATCCCGTCCAGGTGGGCTGTGGATCCACCCCCTGCCTTCCCTACGTTGAAGGTTTTGAGCTGACTTGCTCAGTGTGTACTTACTAAAGAACAAGAATTTGAGAATCCGTATTCAACAACTGAAGCTTACGTAACTAAAAGCATTTAGTTTAAAAGATTCACATAAAGATGTACTAATTTCTGGTCTTGACCTGACCTCATATTTTGCTCCTCTTAGATTAATCTTCTTTCAGTGGGCCAGTATAGTTCGTAATTTCCAAAATATTTGTAAATAAGATAGGATTTGTGTATGTATAATTGTTATAATCGTGATATACAAAATTGCTATGACTTGGCATTGAGATTAACAAAGAATTAGCATGGTAATGACATTTATATGAAATATCTAATATTTTACTGTAGAGGATAACAAACGAATAAAGATGTTAATAGAAATTAAAAGGTGATATCCAGGAATGACCTGAGTTAAATTGTTACTGAAATAGACTCACAGTATACCGAGCGCCTCGTAAGAAATCAGTAAAAAGACCTTAGGAAAGCTTTGTGAAAACATTCCGAAAATGTCATTCTTCAACTCAACATTAGATTATGATTAGGGCCTATAATTTATAAACACTACTACTAAGTCACACTACTACTCTTATAATCGGATGGGACAAATTGTAAATTCGATTGAATGCTCTTTAAGATAGATTAAGAGGATAAATATTTGATTGAATATCGGGGTTAAACTTGATTCAGTTTGTATGAGTGCACGTTATACATGCTACACATGCACAGAGGAAAAACGAGAAAGAAATTTCAGAGCCTACATTCCGAAATTTGCTTTATTTACTTGCATGTAAATAACGAGGACCCATTCGTTAAATTCCCATGTATTTCTAATAGCATCCAAGCACTAGTTGATCAAATTTTTTGCAAATTTCTATATTTGTGCACAGTATACAGTTTTGTCGTTATAGCATAAGCCAATTTTTGAATTATTATTCTAATCATCGCTTAGGATATATCGCTTTATATCAATTTTAAACAAACAATAATTGTCTTCTAGATATCGTATTTTAGATATGAGAAAAATCTAGGTTAAGCTCAATTGCCTCCTAATAAAAAGTGTTATACATATATAATTTATGACATCCATTAATTGTGGAAGATCTTACTTGAAACACCTCACTTGACGATAATTTTTACAATAATCACCTTATCAAAACCGCTCTCTTCTCTTCCAATATCTACTGGCGATATTTCAACTATCTATTTCAGTCAGATATCTGTAAATTCAATTTTAATATTTTAATTCTGCTTTTTCTTGAGTGATTAAGTGATTCTTGAATAATTTTTAATTTCTTCCACCTTAACCATAAAACTAACCATAACCTTAAAACTAAACCTATTCTATAACCTACATCAGATATCGTGGATCAATATACTGCTGTTATTCATTCTAGGAAAAGGGTCAACACGGAACCTGCCACCTAAAATTACAGGGTATGAGAGGCATGGGAAGATACTCTAGTATTTAATTGACTAATGTTTGATTGAAAGATGTATTGCTAACTCCCAAATAATGCATAACTAATATTAAGTAATCACAATTAGCAGGGAAATAGAAGGTAGCAGTAAGCAACCAGCAGTCTACTCGAGAAATGCAATATGAATGAAACACCTTTATTAAAAGAGAACACCGTCTGGATTTACATTTTGTTTGCGTGGGCACCAAGTTGAGCTCAACCGCTCAACTTACTCTTACCACTAAACCTAACCCCTACCACTAAACATTACTCCTACCACTAAACTTAACCCTTACCACTAAACCTAACCCCTACCACTAAACATTACCCCTACCACTAAACCTAACCCCTACCACTAAACATTACCCCAACCGCTAAACCTAACCCCTAATGCTAAACCAAACCCCTACCGCTAAACATTACCCCTACCGCTAAACATTATCCCTAAAACTAAACCTAACCCCTAATAATAAATCTAACCCCTACCACTAAACATTATCCCTACCACTAAACCTAACCTCTACCAGTAAACCTAACCCTATCACTAAACCTAACCCCTAACACTATACCACACTCCTAACACTAAACCTAACCCCTAACACTAAAACTAACCCCTAATCGTAATATAGATACGTATGTAGATACGCGTTGTGAAATTTCTATATACAGTAGATGTAATTCTGTACATGAGCACATTGGTCAAGTCAAAAAATGTATCTTGAATTGACATTGGATTTATGCTTTCCGCCCAGAGCTCAATCTCTTTATGGTAGCTACTTTAATATTGCTCATTTGTTTATCTAATTACTACAATATGTGTTTCTCTGTTATTTTCAAAACCTTTGTAAATAAGCAACTAATCGATGGAATAATGAAATGAAAGGTTGAGACATAGTTAAAATAATTTAAGGTGGGGGCAGGGTTTGTTATTGATAACATAATTAACATAATAAGGGACGTTACTTACCCCACTCGTAAGGGCTCTGAGAGTACTTGAGTAAGCTACTACATTGAAAGATAATTACTGAAAGTATTGAACGATACAAAAATTTTAGATATTGGAAGACGATTTTTTAATCCACGACATCTGAAAGAGGCGTACAACATATAATTATTATGTCTAAATATGAGACTTTACATGAAGTGGGCAATTAAGATTTTTTTATTTCAATTTGCATAAATTTTCTGATCTTCGTCAGATGGAGATAAGTTCGTATTATTGATCTTCATGTACTGTAGATCAGTGAAGACAACCAGAGGTGATCTACTCACCTCTAGACGAATCAGGAATAGAATCATTGAAAATACCATGGTGACATAAAAGATAGTAGGCAAATGAAGCAGGGGTTGGCAGGGAATGGATTTATTGAGAGTCTAAGCAATGGATAAAATTATGCAGATAACAGATAAGAAATGATCAGAGTCACAATAAAGCGACAACGACATACATGTACGTAAGAACGTGACCATGACCGCCTGAGCTTAGGACAGAGCCGACAGCCTTGGCAAGAGTTCAAACGTCGTGACCACTCAATCTTTATATGAACAAATTTATTCTTTTCGGTTTATGCAATAAGGAAATTGTTTTTAAAGTTAATTCCTCCCTATAACTAACGAACTATAACTTTCTAACTTCTTCAAAAAATGTAAATTCTTAACACTATCGTCACTTCCTTACGTTCTTAACAGCACATAGGGCGGCAACCTTCTTCCATTCATTTCTATCATCAGCAATCCTCACAGCTTCTTCCGATGAAATGTTCAATGTTCTCAAATCTCTGTTGATCATGTTGAACAAGTACTCCTAGGTTTTCTTCTTGTCGTTTTTCCTTGGTTTGGTTTACAGTTAATTACAGCCTTTGCAGAGAATTTGATATGTTTAAACTGGTTAATCTAGTATATACCTACCAAATGTACCAGTGTGAAAAATCCACACATCTAAAAAGATATCTTCGAACTGTCGTCATTAATCTTGCAGCTTTTAATATGATCATTTGCTACCGACTTAGGATTGAGAGGTTGGGGTTCAAATCCAGGTTCAGTTAAATGCCACATTTAACTGAACCTGGATTTGAACCCCAACCTCTCAATCCTAAGTCGGTAGCAAATGATCATATTAAAAGCTGCAAGATTAATGACGACAGTTCGAAGATAACTCTATTATCAGCACCTGCCTGTGAGAACAGATGTGTGGGTAGATATGTGTACTGCAGTATTCATGGACAGGCATGTAAGTAACAAAATAGGATTTGATGGAGGCAGTGGGTAGACAGGATTGTTTCCTCCGGGAATAACCCCCTTGCCCAGTAAATGTTAGTCGAAGCTGAGGAAGGCATTGGGGGCTCACTTCATCATAAGCAGAATCCCCCAAGAATAATGCTATATCAAAAGGAATGTTATAAATAATTTAATGATCCACTTGTATGCGGACATGAAGAGAAAGACGGAAGATAGAGATGAGTAGAGGGGTTATATACCATGGACCTTCCAGCAGGCAGTGCACTAAGAGAGAGAGAGAGAGAGAGAGAGGCTGTAAGGAATCATGACAAATCCAGAAGTTTCGACACCATATGCTAAGATACATGTACTATTGGAATGATCCGCAAGTCAATCAGTTTTCTAAAGGTTATGCTTTATTCAAACCTTAATATAACCTACACAGCTTCGAGAAATAATGCTGCTGCGAATCGTGCCTTTTGCCGTCCTCACTTCCTGCGTAGTCGCCACTGGCGACACTGGCAGTTTACGATTCGTCTATTGTTCATTACAAGTCCTAATTATAACACATGAACCTATTTCAGGTATATCAATTGAAATAATGTTCAATTCGATTATTGCAACCGCTGGCATCCTCTCGTTTAAAAAATGTGATATCCGTCTTTCAATCACTTAAGCATTAAGGTTTATTATTAATGAATAATTATTAACATTAATAATAACTATTGCTATTATTTTTTAATGCCCTGGGCTGTATAAGGCCCTGGGCTAAAATATAAGATAAAAAAGACTTTATTTAATTAAAAGAAAGATGAAAAATATTTAAAATAGTTCGTCTACGCTCTGGGCATTCGCCAATGTGCCACAAACGCATACAGCATTAAACGCTGGAGTGCAACAGATAGGCGCTACCATAGAAAGGCTTTTTCTCGTTGGTCGCCTGTAATGGCGCTGGTTCTCCTGCCTAATTCGTTAATGAAGTCAGACGCGGCAGAGTTGATGGGGCCCAATGTCTCAAAAGCAATTGGCAGGAAGATGTAGCTACTAGAGACTGCGGCATATTTAAGTGTCTTGCTATTGGCAGCGGCTTCAGCAGCTGAGCCAGCAGCAGCGCATGAAAGACTGAGATTGCTTGCTGAGAATGTATCTGTCACAGTGACATCCCAGCTGATACACTGGCCTTCTGGCCAAGGAATCTGAGATACACCGTCCGGTCGTTTCCCATCAGAGCGGCTCAAACCCTGGGGCTCCTTTATGGCCGGAATATTAGCGCGAGTTAGAGCACGCCATATCAAATCATTCAGATACTGGTGTCTGCTGATTCTGCCAGCGCTCCGCATGAACGAAAGGCCGTGAATGCCCAGAGCATTGACCGATGCTCCGCAGACACAGTTGTGTGGCTCACAAAGCGTAGAGCCCAGCCGAAGACCAACCGCTACTCTCACTGCTTCGTCATCTAGGCGGAGGCCACAGGAAGATAAAGGCAAGGCTTTCAACCAGTCTCCACTATGAAGAGTAGAAACAGCAAGCAGCCGGGCCTTTTCTTGTGAGATTAATGCCATCTCGAGGAGTTCCGAGTGGGCAATGGCAGAGATTTTGAAGTCCCAGGCCTTCATGGACTTAGACACCATTCCAATAGGCGCCTCCGATAAGGATAGAGCAGACCAAATGCCTTGAACCCTGGCTACCTCTACATCGATGAACTGAAGAGAGCATGAAAGGATCGAGTCCTGTAAAGCGCTTGTCCCCGCGGCAGAAGCCAAAAAGGCAGAAGGTTCCAGCGACGAGACAGAACGAATACCTAGCCCTCCATAGCAAATGGGCAGACTTGCTTGGATCCACTGACCTTCGTTAATATTAACGTTAACGATGTCACTATCATGGGTAAACAAACATGGCGGCGAGAGCACTTGTTGTAAACTCAGCTTTATACTATATTATTAACTGTTTTCGTAAACATCCAGTGAAGATTGTAACGTCTATATGTTTAGACTTCTATCAAGTGGATACTATCAGTAATGCAAAGGATTTGCTCATTAGTGACGTAGAGAAACTGGAAAATTCTGATAACATTAAATTACCGAGCAAACACAGGATGTCTAATGTAAATAAGATGAAACTAGACTTGGAGGATATCTTTAATATCATTCAGTCTGTGGATGAATCTGTAGGACTAAGTGCTCTCCCTAGATATGTAACGGATAATCTAGATGAGCTGCCTGTCACAAAAATGGATAGTGACGGGCTATCGATCGTACTAACTAAAATTGATAAACTGGATGAAAAATTAACTAGACTTGATATGCTTTCGGGTAAGTCACGGGAACGGGAGGTAAGGAATTCGGTGCTGTTGAGTGTCAGCGATATCGGTGAATCTGGTGTAACTCATTTGGGGGAAGGAGAAGAAGTGGAAGACGGAGGAGAGTCTGATACATTCATGGAAGTACAGAGTAAGAAGGTAAAACGACGACGATTAAGCGATGCGAAGAAACATAACAAGACCATGAGCATCTCGTCTCAGACACATCCAGCTAATACCCTGTACAGTGAAATGGCATCTAAAACAAGAATCAAAAATTCTGCGGTCACTACTTTTCGTGCAACAGAGCCTACGGCAACCATTTCTACGTTCAAAACCAACAGGATCATCGGTACCAGTCAAATCTCTGATCAGGACATGCCAAAGTCAGCGAAGCCATATGTGAGAAAGGCGGTCTATGGAATCTACAATGTCTCTGTTGACACTACATTAGACTCCATGAGAAAGTATATCACTGATTTTTGCGATGGGAGCCAACCACTGACACTATTTCAGGTTAAATCTAATAATGGTCAGGAGGCTTCTAACAATGATGCTACTAACCAGTCTTCTAGTTTTAGTGGATCATATCGTGTATGTATCGATATACAACACTTGAATAAATTCTTAAAGGCATCATCATGGCCCAGTGGTATAGTCATAAAACCCTGGAAATTTAAACCAAAGCAACAACAGCAAGAATGTGAACATACATCATCAATTCAGAAATGAGTGTGTCTGCTGAATGTAATTATAATATAATGACATACAATTTACATGGTTTTAATCAAGGGGAAATGGCTTTAGAAGAGTTATGTAATAATGTTAAGCTGGACATTTTATTTGTACAAGAGCATTGGCTTTCTACTGAAAATCTCTATAAATTTAATAAATTTTCAAATTTTCATTATTTTGGAATTTCAGCAATGCAAAATCATACTAAAAATGATATTTTGTTTGGTAGACCCTATGGGGGGGGGGGTAATGACACTAGTAAATAAAGCAGTAAAATCTGAAATAAAGCCTCTCATGATTAATGAGAGAGTTGTGATACTAGATATTAATAATTTTTTATTTATTAACGTATATTTTCCATGTAAGGATAAAGCTTCAGAATATCTTGATATCCTTTTAGAAATAATTGCAGATATATCTGATTTACTTGATGTGACCAGCTATAGGGGCTTAATATTGGGGGGTGACTTGAATGTAAATCTCACCAAAAATAGTGAACAATCTGTCTAATAAAAAATTTCCTAAAAATGTATAATTTGAAATTTCTTGATATACAACAATACAGTGGGGATGACGGTGTATATACTTTCAGTAACAAAAATAATGGTTGTTCAAGCATAATTGATTATATAAGTATTTCTGAATGTATGATAGAACATGTATTAAAGTATGATACATTTTCAATGCCATTTAATTTTTCTGATCACGAAATTGTTCAAATAGTGCTCGCTAAGGATATTGGAATAATTAATTATGTATGCGATGATAATAGGATTGTGAATGCTAATGTCATTAGATCTGATATAAGGGTGTGCAATGATGGCAAATATCTTAATAGAAGATTTAGATTTGACAGGTGTGACAAACAATCATATTTTGATTATACCAGAAGGCTACTTGATCCGTTGCTGAATGAGTTAACTGCTATGTGTATTAGGCTACAATATAATGTAAACATCGGTGAACTTTGTAATCCTACTGTAATAGATCGTATCTATAGTAACATTGTAGATGCTTTGTTGCAAGCTAGCAATTATAGTGTTCCTTATACTACTTGTAATGTTTATAAACATTGGTGGGATGAAAGTCTACGTTCTCTAAAGAAATATTGTATCAAATCCAATAATGAATGGGTTACAGCTGGTAAGCCTCGTTCAGGAGTGATATATAATAAACGGAATTCGGATAAAAATCAGTACAAAAAATTAATTGAAGCAAAGAAAAAAAGAACAGAAAATAGATTTATTAAACTCGCTGCTAAATTCGCTGAATAACCAAAATTCTTTTAAATTCTGGACCACATGGAAGAATAAAGTATGTGACAAAATCACTATACTGCCTAATTTAGAAGACACAGACAGTGAAGAATCTGCAGCTGAAAAATTCAAAAAACATTTTGAACACATATCTAATACCATGGATTGTGAATTTAACACAAAAATGTGTAATAAATATAAAAGCCTGTTGAAAAATCGAACCGAATTACTAAAATTAAATAATGTAAATGAACTAAGTGATTGCTTATTTAATGCAACTGCAATTGATATTGCAATTTCAAAGCTTCATAAAGGCAAATCACCTGGATTTGATAATCTAACGAGAAAACATTTAGACTATGCTCATCCTAGTATTTATGTAGTATTGGCCAAACCTTTCTACATTATATTTCTTACAGGTTATGTTCCATTAAGTTTTGGTAAAGGTCTGTTAATACCTATTCAGAAGGATACTGCAAGTAAAGGTGTCCAAAAATTAAATAATTTTAGGGGTATAACGTTAAGTCCGATAATATCAAAAGTATTTGAGCAATGTATACTTCTTATTTTTGGTAAATACTTACATTCAAATGACATACAATTTGGCTTTAAGAAAAATCTAAGGTGTGTACATGCTATCCTTAGTGTAAGAACGGTTATTGATTTCTTTGTTACAAATGACTCAACCGTTAATGTTTGCTGTTTAGATGTCAGTAAAGCGTTTGATCGTCGTCATAATCATAATTGCCTTTTCTATAAGCTTCTACAACGTTCAGTTCCAGTATGCTTAGTTAAAATCCTATTTGATTGGTATTCTAAATTGAGTTCTACAATACGATGGGGAAAATGCAACTCCGGTGATTTTAAAATTACTTGTGGTGTTCGTCAAGGAGGTGTTCTATCGCCTGTGTTATTCTCAGTATATGTAGACAATATTTTGACGAAATTATCTAAATATGGTTGTAGAATGAACAATTTATGCTATGGCTCTTTTATGTATGCCGACGATCTTGTATTAATTTCGCCTTCAAAAAGTGAATTACAAACTATGATTAATATATGTTGTAAAAGTCTTAATGATGTAGGTCTTGAATTAAATACAAATAAGTCATACTGTATGAGATTCGGAAAAAGATACTGGAATACGGGACCTAGCGTAACGGCCAATAATAAGAGCATACTCTGGGTTAAAGAAACCAAATATCTGGGTGTGACCATTGTAGCTGGGAAAAAATTCAAAGTTTCATTTTCAGATGTGAAATGTAAATTTTACTCTGTATTTAATAATTTGTATTCTAAATTAGGTCACTTGTCTAATGTTAATGTTACAGTGCATCTATTAGAAACAATGGCTATCCCAATCTTAACTTATGCCATTGGGGCGCTTGATCTAACAGCGTCTGATTTAAATAGCCTTGACTTTACTCTAAGTAGAGCAATGTGCAAGATATTTAAGATTAGGAAAAAGATAATATTAAATTATGTATGAATATGTTTGGAGTGCAGAGCATCAAGGAGAGATACATTAAACATAAATGTAATTTGGCCATGAAGGCTTGTAAAAGTCAAAATTTAATTTTAAGAAATATATGCATAAATAAAGCGAAAGGTCTAACTAGCCGTGCACTAAGTAGATAATCTATGCTATATATTTGTATTTTTATTTTATTTTGGTTTATTTTCAATGCAGCTATATTTGTTCTATTGCACTGTGGTATTTGTGTTTGTTTGTTTATTGTATGTAACTTGCTACCACGTTTTGATAGTGTAATAAAGATTCATATATTACTATTATTACTATTACACTATTAATATTACTATAATTATTACACTATTGTCACTATTATTACTATTACTATTATTTCACTATTATTACTATTATTATTAGTATTATTTATATTACTATTAATTATTATCATTTATAATTAAGATTTAATAGTTTTACAGTTTAGGATATAAAATTAATTGACTACAATAGTAATATAAATGCAACTACTTAATTTTCTACTTAATTGCAAAAATCACGTGCTTGTAGCGGTCGTATATTATTTTTTTCGGAAATAAAATGCAGATGAACATACAGGTATCCGGTAGCGTCTATAGATTGTGCATTGGAAATTCCATATTGTTGCGTACATTTTGCTTAATATATATATATATACATGTATACATGTATATACTGTATATGTCTCCTTTAGTAAACCAAACCCTTTCAGAAAATCACCCATCCAGATCTTATTTCTATTTTAATATAACATATATATATGTATATATATATATATATATATATATATATATATATATATATATATATATGTGTTATATTAAAATAGAAAGAAGACCTGGATGGGTGATTTTCTGAAAGGGTTTGGTTTACTAAAGGAGATACTTGAAGTAAACGTGTAAGAGAAGAAGTTAAGAGGTAGACAAAGACTTGGTATGGCGGATGATTTGATATCGTATTCGGGTTATTGATGTAATGAGAAAGGCAGTGGAAATGTGGAGTGAGTTGTATGCATTGGACCTGCCAATAGCAAGTGAAATGAGAGAGATAGAGAGAAAGACACAGAGAGAGAGAGAGAGAGAGGAGAGATAGCGACTACTAATTAGGAGGCTCTATCAATTAACTCACTTGATATTGTCATGTGATTTATTCAGAAATCTTTCTATTTTAGCTGGTGATATTCTACAGTAGTTACAATGCACGTCTGGTTCGTCTAAGCAAGCTTTCAATCGAGCATCCTTTCAAAAGAGACCTACAGCAAGTGTTTGGTGAACTACATGTAGAGTATAAAGGTCGAACAAGTTATCGTTAATCAGCCACACGTGAACGACAATCTCAACTATCAACCCACAGTTCTAAACTTCGGAGCGATTCACCACTGTTGATTGTTTCAGGGTTTGTGCTGAATCTGGTAAGTGAGCTAAAAGCCACGGTCAAGCTCTTTTATAATTCAATGATTTTGGAAATTTATAAGCTAATTATAAATTTGTGTGGTGCTCTGGTTGGTTGGACCCCCGTGTTGTGCTCGGGTGTGGTTGGACCACTGCAGAATAGGGCAACCGCAAACATTCTGCCGCGTGTACGTAAGAGGCGACTGAAGGCAGGAGCTGAGGATGGCAAGAGTGGACCCACCTCACTATGAAATATTTTTCTCCAGGATTAAATGGTAATTAATCCACCTAAATGAGGAAGGCAACGGGAAATCACCTCAGAAGCCATATTTTTCCAAAGCTATAGGCTACATAAGGTATGGATAAGGCATAAACTTTGTGAAGGGATTAACTTATTGATCTAAGGAGTGCTCTTATGGAGCGAGAAAGCAGACTTTGAGTATGAATATGTACCTGTATCCTGCCACTTTGCAGTGCACTGAAGAAGAAGAAGTTAATTTAAGATTATTTAATAATAAATAATCTCTTTTATCATATGCTAATTCTACGTTTTTAATTCAACTAGCCTATATCAGAGAGATAGAGAGAGAGAGAGAGAGAGAGAGAGAGAAAGAGAAATGAGAGTCCACATTTTGTAGTTTTGTTATTCATGCTTGT
Source organism: Enchytraeus crypticus (assembly GCA_905160935.1). Lineage (NCBI taxonomy): Eukaryota > Metazoa > Annelida > Clitellata > Enchytraeida > Enchytraeidae > Enchytraeus > Enchytraeus crypticus. Next base: position 644,150 of record CAJHZI010000421.1, on the reverse strand, counting down.
TTTATTTTGTGGACTTTTGGTCCCAGATGTCATCTTGGTTCAGAGGAGTGGAAAATTAAGGGGAATCCGCAGAGTAAAAAGACTTGGCGCTAATGATTTAGATTTTTGCGATTTGCTGAAAATTGAACTAAAAGTGGTATACTTGGCACGATAGAGAAAAACATTGGAAAAGAGAGCGTTAGTTTGCTCAGAAAGTCAGTTAATTCAAAGAGTTAGGTGATCGAGAGTATAATGGAATGAAGTCGTGAATGAAGAGTCAATGATTGAATGTTGACACTGATCTCAATACCATCAAGGAATGGATATAGGGAAAATTTTAATATAGAAAGGGACTCAGATGTGAACTAGATGGGAATTTTCAGGATAGATGAAAATATGGCAGGTAGGGCCAGGGCCAGCAGGGCCAGGCGGATTGGTGGTAAGAGCCATTTATCAGGGCCAGGCGATGAAGAATGGGAAAAAACTAGACGAATGGCAGATTAATGAATTTGCGTCGCACTTTTAAATAGCTTCTTTCACATATTCTAAGGATATGGCCCATACGTGGATGTATATGCACAGCAAGTTGCTGGGCAATTGCATTGCTCTATACCAGACACATAGCCTGTTTTGATCACGGTCTTAACACCAAACATCTCGCATCGTTGCAAACCGATTAATCATCAGCGGCTGTAGCCTCTTCGCATAATTGTATTTCTATCATTTTCCGCGCAAAATTATTTGTACAGTATTTTGCAATTATGTCTTATTAGAACATTTCTCCAAAATAACTTCATATTCATTTGAAAACCAAGATAATTAGACCTGGTTTAAGTCGGATCAAGCAAGAAAATCAAGCTCATTTTGCCCTTTTTGTACCCCTTTGGTCGACCACAACCAAGTGCGTTTCGAGTTCATATTGTTTCCAAACAGTTGATAATATCAACTTATGTCTTCCAGTAGAATCCGAACCAGTAGCCTATATTTACGCGCACACACTGTAGGACATTATTCTGAATTAGCCAATGTAATATAACTGAAAATGTGGATTTAATTGGAAATGTGGATTTGGAGAAGAATGGAGAGGATTAGCTGGACCCAAAAGGTTACAAATGAGGAAGTCCTGTAGAGAGTTGGCACAGATAGACAGTTGATAAATGTATTAAGAAATAGGAAGAAGAGATGGATAGGACACATTCTAAGGGGGGAAGGTCTAATTAAAAAGGCCATAGAAGGTAGAATGGAAGGAAAAAGAGGCAGGTGCAGGTCGAGATCAGGTATGTTAGATGATTTAAAGACCCAATCATATGTGGAAATGAAGAGGAAGGCGAAAGACAGAGATGAGTGGAGGCGTTATGTACCATGGACCTGCCTGTAGGCAGTGCACTAAGAGAGAATATAACTGTAGTCAAATGGATACAGTGCGAATATTTCCACTGGGTGATGAAACTGTTTGATTAAAGCTCATTTTATCAGTTGTCTTAACCCCAATGAATATTTCGAGTACACTAACAAATATTTGAAGTGTAGCCATTTAGCTCATTATACCACATGATCGCTTCAACGACACGCTTTTCTATGGAATAGATTGAAAATTGATATCGTCTTTATATCAAACTTAACAAGTTCATACAACTTAAAAGAGAAATCAGTTACTTATATAAGTATAAGTGTTTAAAGAAGTGTTTATAACAAGTCGCCGTATGGCGTCAGCTATCAATCAGGTAATGACTTAAAAGTCATTTGCTTTAAACTTCCTATCGTATTTATTTAAGTAGGCTAAGGTAAATATTATGATGAATATAAGAAACATTGCTAATTTTGGTCAAACGTTAGTTCATTCTACGGCATATCAATTGAGACATCTTTTGAAAGGTAATATAAGAATGTATAAAGTTATTGTATGCTTTATTATTATTTATTAAACTTTTTAAAGTGATTTATTATTATTCACTTTTATCTTCAATTTTATATTTCTTGTCTATTTAGATATTGGATTTCATTAATAATATCTATTAATAAAATTTTAGAACATAAGGAAAAAAGGAAGATAATTCGAGTCAGGATGCTGTCACTCATAGCTCTTGCTGTTGCACTTCTGGTCAGCTCTGCAGGTCAGTTCCAATATCTGCGTTCAAAAATATTACAATAGCCTAAGTAATTATTAAATACTTGAGCTACAGTTTGAAATAAAGTTACGTGCGTTTAGTAAAATATTGACTTTCTGCAGTCACAATAATTATTAAAGTACGTTTCTAAATACTACAGTATTTAACATAAAAGTAGTCAGGAAATTTAAATTTAATACAGATAAATAAGCTTATGAAAAAATATTGGAAAAGGTAAATTTTCGCAATGAAAATCTGTCGTATGAGTAAGTAGGCCAGTTAGGTTTCAAAGTCATACAATTTTCCTGTCCAGCAAACGTAACGGGCTTTCTACAACTAAGTCGAAGAATTGCTCAATTAATTTCCAATTAACTAAATTTAATAGCCCATATTATATATCTGGAATCTACATTTCCAGATATACGTAGAGGCATTGGAAATGGGGATATGTAGAAGAATGGAGAGGATTAGCTGGACTCAAAAGGTTAAAGTGAGGAAGTTCTGGAGGGAGTTGGAACCGATAGACAGTAGATAAATGCATAAAGAAATAGGAAAAAGTGTTCGAAAAGACACATTCAGAGGGGGAATGTCAACTAAAAGAGGTCATAGAAGGCCTAATACTAAAAGTTAATAAAAAGTTTCGATAACTCATTCTGATATCTCTGGATGGGTTTTTCTGATTTTCGACTTGCACAATGTTGGCCACTCTTCTAGCTCATCGGCTTGAATTTGTCTCATTAGTGTTTCATGTTGTTATGGATCACAGTAGCAGTCTAATTGTTGTTATATGCTATGTTCTGTTAATTATATCCCACTTCTTCGAAATATTAACAGAATATTTATTCTTGCCAATTAAATTAAAATCTTCCCTTTGATAACAAATACTGAAGATTCAATCTTTCACACATAATAATTATTTGAACTGTAGAAACTTATGGTGGGTAATTATCTCACAGACCAAGTAGTAAATAGTGTTTTGATATTAAATGCTGAATAGTTTTTTGCTTAACTGACATTATTCTTTGCAACTTTAGATGCTGGTGTAACATATATTCGCTGGGGCAGAACTGTATGTCCTGCCGGAGCCACACGTCTGTATAAAGGTATTACTCCGATATTATTCAATATACTGTACATGTATAAACATACTTAATTACTTATGCTACTAGTCATTGTAAAAGCAGGGTTCGAATTAATGTAGATATAAATCGTTTGTGTATAAAGCTTAGTATTAGCCTATTATTTTAGAAATAGATACGTAAAATCTTTGAACTACATGCCGTCTAACCTTGACTTGGTGTCCTAATAAAAACTTTAAAGAAAGTTTTAAGCAAATAGGCCTATTATCGATTAAAATATCTAAAATGTAGACAATAACTTTGATATATTGATCTATGCCAAATATTTGTTTCGATGCTAAAGGTTTTTCTTTTAAACTATTAGATTTGGCAACTGTTACATTTTTAAACCATATATTTGAATGAAATATCTTTAACTACGTTTTGCTTGTATAGTTGCCGCCTCTAGGCCTACACATTGCTTTTATTAATTATATAATGTGATGAATAAATTAATATTTAAATAAAGTTAGAGCAGAATCATTGACTGACTGTCATTCACTACTACTTTCCAAGGCATATTTTAATCAAAAATTAAGTAGTAATTGGCTACAATTTCTGAAAGTAACATTTCTTAACATTTCTGAAGTAATTATTTTAAGTCATCATATATGTAAATCTCCATTATCGTATCGGATATTATGACATGATAATAATAGCCCAAGCGGCATTTTAACCCCAAATTAATAAGGTTATTGTAGGCGTTATCAAATAGACTTTTCCTTAGAAAAGATAAACTCTCTCTCTCTGTCTCTGTCTCTTTCTCCCTCTCTCTCTCTCTCTCTCTCTCTCTGTCTTCCTCTGAGTGCACAGCCTAATGGCATGTCCATGGTATATAACGCCTCCACTCTTCTCTGTCTTACGCTTTCCTTTTCATGTCCACATGTGAGTGGGCTTTAAATCATATAACATACCCAATTCTGGAATGCCTGATATAAAAGATAAACTAAGGAATTAAATCGCAAGATTTCATTTTCTCACTTTTGTGTATTAAAACATGACGTTAGCGTTAGCAAAGGTGGATTGTGTATCATCGACACCAATAACGAACTGAAAGTATAATCACACTCTACTGTAGCAAAATCTTCTATTCTGAACTTCCGAATATAAGAAATTGTGCTAATCAGCAAAACAATGGCGACGCGATTTCATAGTCAGAAAATTACTTCAAGTATCAGCAATACCAGTTGTTACTAACGGCTAAAACGGTTATAGCCGAAATCCTGTCTGGAAAGCGACAACTTTCAAAAATGATACCGGCTCAGCCACATACGAACAGTTAAAACAACAACTAACACTACTACTGCAACAACAACCACTAATGCCATTACTACTACTAATATCACCACTACTATGACAACAACTACTGATAAAATCAATACTACCACCATTCCAGTCACTACTAAAACTACGTATAGTACGTATTACTTCTTTTATTTTTCATTTATCAGGTTACATGGGCAGCGCTCATTACGCTGTTGGCGGCAATGGAGCGAATTATCTTTGCCTCCACGAGTCACCTAAGTTTGCTAAAACAGTCGCCGGTAACCAGGCATGGACCGCAATGATCTACGGAGTGGAAATGGAGTACGTAACGGAGTACATCAACGCCAATGCTCCATTCTCAAACGAAAATGTGAACGGTGCCCCTCTACACAATCAAGACATGGTATGCGTTGCCTGCTACGTGTCGGGTTCAACCAGTATGCTCATGGTCCCAGGAAGACAGGACTGTGGAGAAATCGGCTTCGATCTGCAGTACAAGGGATATATGGTGGCTGAAGCTCACGTGGGTCGTCAACGTGGTCAGTACGTCTGCATGGATGAGGCTCCAGAGGGAAGAGCGGGTGGCTCAGGGGATATGAACCAAGGAGTGATCTATCCCGTCCAGGTGGGCTGTGGATCCATCCCATGCGCTCCATACGTTGAAGGTTTTGAGCTGACTTGCTCAGTGTGCACTTACTAGAGAACAATAATTTGAGACTCCATGTTCAATTGACGTATTATTAATTGAAAGCTTTTAATTTAAAGAATCACATTAAAATTTACTTATTTTTGGTCTTGACTTGATTTGATATTTTGCTTCCATAGTTTATTCCTCTTTCAGTAGGCCTATATCGTTCGTAATTTGCAGAATATTTGCAAATAAGTTAGAAATTGTTTAGGTTTATTTGCCAAATACAGAATGAGCTATGACATTGCACTGAAAATAATAACGAATCGTTATTATTTAGAATAAATAATAATGATTTAGATATTAAATGGCAGATGGCATTTAATAGCGATAAGTGTAATATAATGCATCTAGGTAAAAAGAGTTTAAATACAGAATATATTTTAAATAATAAAATACTGAAAAATACTACTTCTGAAAGAGACTTAGGTGTAATAGTGGATAATTCATTAAAATTTAGTGAGCAATGTAATAAAGCTGCCAATGGTGCAAATGCTGTTATAGGAATAATAAAAAGAACAATGACGAGTAGAAGAGAAGACATTAAAGTTATATAAGGCATTGGTTAGACCCAAACTGGAATATTGTGTTCAGGCTTGGTGTCCCTATCTTAAGAAAAATATAGAGAAATTAGAGAAAGTCCAAGCTAGAGCAAAAAGATTAATTAAGAAATGTAGTAATGTCAATTATGATAATCGTTTAAAATACATTGGGTTGATATCTTTAGAAGAGAGAAGGGTTAGAAACGATTTATTAGAAGTCTATAAGATGCTTAATGGTTTCAGGAAAGTAAATTATTACAATTAGTTTCAATTAGCAAATAATAACAGAACTAGAGGACAAAAATACAAGTTAATTAAATTCAGAAGAAGGCTTGAAATACGCAAAAACATTTTTCAGTCAGAGAGTTGTTGGTGTTTGGAACGGACTGCCAGAGGAGGTCGTTGAGGCCGAATCTTTCAATCAATTTAAGAATAGATATGAGAAGTATATAAAGTGTTAAAGGTGTGAAGTAGTAGTACTAAAGTAAGAGGCCGAGTTGTGAGGTTGCTCAGTCATTTAAAGTGTATATGTTTTGATAGTTAAGTAGAGTTATATAGTTTATTTAGCTTTTTTGTATAAAATGGCTATTACCTCTTGCTGTAATGTGTGGTATGTGTGGTTTTGAGGATGTGTAGGCCTCGGTATGTTGTAATTTGACAAGTGTTAGCATATTGAGTAGTATTTGTACCTGTTTGTGTACAGGTTATTAGAACAGGTGTGCTGGTTTCCTGTATTAGTACAGGTCATTATGTAAATATGTTTAATATGTTATGCTATACAAGATGTGTAGGTAAGTTTTATTTTATTTTGTGTGGGTCTCAAATAAGCAGTTGTGCTTTCTGACCTAGTGTCGTTATGTTATGTTAAATATTATATCTAAAATATACTCACCGTATACCGAGCGATTCGTTAGAAGTTAGTCAGGAAACTTTAGCCACGCATTGTAAAAAACATCCCGAAAGTCTTATGTTTCAACTCAAAATTAGATTCAGGTTATGAATACTTTGCTTTTGTGATGGGATCAACTTTGAATTCGATGGAACGCTCCTTGGAAGAACAACACGACAAATATCTGATCCAGTATTGAGTTAAACTTGAACCAATCTGTATTTTACAGATTATTAGAGATGGAAACGGAGATATAAAACAAAAGGCCTAAATTCCGAGATTTTACTTAATTTACTTGCATGCAAGTAAAGAACACTGCGACCCGTGTATTTCGATTAGCATCTAAGCATCATTACTACTGTTGAAAATTTATATATATATATATATATATATATATATATATATATATATATATATATATATATACACACACACACATTTTGTCGAGTATAAATGTTTAGCATATTTGAAAGTTTTGGAGAGAGTTGGCACAGATAGACAGTTGATAAATTTATTACGAAATCGGAAGAAGAGGAAGAGTTAGATAGGACATATTCTAAGGGGGAAAGTATACTGAAAAAGGTCATATGAGGCAAAATGAAAGTGAATGGAGGCAGAGGCAGGCCGAGATTAGGAATGTTAGATGATTTAAAGATTCACTCATATGTGGACATGAAAAGGAAAGCAGAAAACAGAGAAGTTTTAGGCGTTATATACATGTATCAAGGACCTGCCAGTAAGCAGCGCACTAAAAGAGAGAGACCGATGTTTTGCATAAGATAACTTTCGCGTTATTATTATAAAATAATCTTCATAATAATAATAATAATAATAATAAAGGTTTAACGTCCGTTTCCTCATCCAGGGATGATGTCAGGGACGTCGTTTAGTATAAATCATCGTTTAGTATAAATATAGAGCTTTATGTCAATATTTTGACATTCTAGAAAAACAAAACTTTTCCTCTTGATATCGTCCTTTCGTTCTGAGATAATCGAGATTTGATCAACTGCCTAATAAAATATGTTGTATAATTTGTGAGGCCTATTGATGGTGGAACATGCAAATTTTCACTTGAAGAAAATGTTTACATTAGCCACCTTATCAAATCCGCTCGCTCTTCTCTATTACTCGCGATATGTACTCAGGATACACAAAGATTCACAACAATCTCTGCGTAGCCATGGGCGCATAGCACGTATCTGCCCTTATTCTTCTCAATCCCTCTGCTGTGTTTGACATGTTAAACCACAATATACTCCTTTCAAGGCTTAATTCGTGCTTCGGAATCTCGGACATCCAGAGATTTCAATTGGTATGACTCTCGTCATACCGCTATCACACGGAGTACCCAATCTGTAATTATTGATAACACTTTATCACCATCCTGCACTCTACCTTGTGGAGTCCCTTAGGGTTCTGTGCTTGGTCCCCTCCTTTTCACCGTGTATACCTTAAGTCACTTACTAACTGATTCGGCGATGAAATTTCACTTTTACTCTGATAACACACAGCTTTACATCTCGTTCCGATTCTTTTGAGTCTCTGTCCAAGCTTGCCTCTACCCTTCATCTAATTCACTCCTGGTTTCGCGCTAATCGACTTGTCAATCCTTCAAAAACTGAATACCTTCTCATGGGCCCACCACACCAGCGTAATAGATTAGCTAGCTCAACTGTAACATTTAAAAATATCCCCATGAATATCTGCAGATTCTGCACATAAACTTGGTGTATAATCCATATTTCAGTAGTTTGTCGTTCTTATTTTTTCCATATCCGTCAATTGCGTCACATTCTTAAGTTCATTTATAGCAATTCTGCCACTGTGTTAGCTAATGCGCTTGTCTATTCTAAACTTGATTACTGTAACTCCCTGCTGAATGATCTCCCGAAGACCTCTCGAATTCGTCTCCAATACGTACAAAATTCTCTTTCTCGAGTCGTCGGTAATGTAAAATTATTCATATCACACACTTTTTCTCTTCGTAGAAAACTGCACTGGCTTCCAGTCTCTGAACTAATAAAATTAAAATTTCTTTCTTGACTTTCAAAGGTTTAAATTACGGTAAATCATCCTACCTATCTGATCTTTTATCAATGTATCAACCTTCTCGTGGTCTTCGCTCCTCTAGTAAAAACCTTCTCACTGTACCGAACATTAAATCTGCCATGGGCAGACGCTCCTTCGTGCTTTCTGCTCCGACAATATGAAACTCTCTGCCACAATATCTTCGATCTTATAATCTTATTGTTACTTTCATAAGCAAGCTAAAAACTCATCTGTTTCTGCCATAGGTCTAAATTTTGACCCACTTGCCATGGATCTTGAACTTGCACTGTTTTGACCTCGCTTACTCTTGTGGTCTCTGTCTACTCAGTCGTCATCGTGTGGTGCTTTTTCACCACACGATGACGATACCTGTTTGTATAGAGTCTGGAAGAGACGTCCCTGACAATGCCTTATGGCGAAGAACCGGATGTTAAATTCTTATTTATTGATTAATATTGATTGATATGCACAACGGGATATTTTGATATTTTAATTCTGAGTTTACTTAATAAACTTCATATTACTCACAATTTATACAACTTTAACATTATAACTAACCCTAATTTTAACTCTAGACCTACTCCATACCATACACCTTTCCTAACCGTAAATCTTGTACTCCCTATCCTAAATTTAACGCCAACCCTAAATCTTCTCCTAACATTCAATCAACTTAACTCTAACCCTAACATTAACTGCTAACCATTAACTCTAAATATTACCAAATCCCTGTCCTAACCATGAAAACTAAAAAAAACTCTAAGAATATGTTTTAAAACCCTACCTTAACCTTTAAAACTTAAAGTAAACTTTCAACATCATTATCATCACAATCATCTTCCCTTGAATCCCAATTTAAAAAGAGCCAGGCTTCATGTACTGTAGATCTGCCCAAACTGAATGTCAGAGAAGACACTCACCGATGACATGTTCATCTCTAGACAATAGAGAATACACCCATCGATGATCTACTCGTCTACAGACGATAACGAAGACACCCAACGACGATCTACTCCCTCTAGACGACAGAGAAGACACCCATCTATCATCTACTCCCTCTAGACGACAGAGAAGACACCCACCTATCATCTACTCCGTCTAGACGACGCTGAATGATGACTTGAGGACGTTCGAAGGCACAGAGGTTTTTTGGTTTGGCTGCTGTCCGCCAGCGTACACCACGTAATCTCCTGACGATGTAAAACCAAACGCTCGGTCAATATTTATAGAACAAGTGATAAATAGAACAACTAATATTAATAGAACAACTCTCAGACTTTGCAGCTTTTTCTCATTTTCAAGTGTTGCTTGAACGGAAAAAAGTTATTCCAGTCTTGTATTAGTGACAGCCAATGCGACTAATTTCTATAAATTAAAGGTATCTTCGGATAATCTTTAATATTTCATCAACATCAGCAGATAAAGTTTTTCAGATATGTTATGCAGAATAAAATATTGAAAATACCATGGTGACAGAAAATATAGTAGGCAAACGAAACGGGGATCGGAATGGAAAGATGCTAATTGAGAGTCTAAGCAATAGATAGCATTATGCAGATAACAAATATAGAAATGATCCGGACGACAATGAAGCAATAGCGACATATGGCGGAACGTGACCATGGCCGCCTTAGCCTAGGACAAACGAGGAACTTGAAGAGTTCACGATGAAGAATTCAAACCTTGCGACTACGCAATACATGCTATGGAAAGATATAATATTTTATTTAGCTTTAAATTATAAGGAAACTGTTTTAGAGTTAAAGCAGTTAATGAAACTACGACGAATTATAACGTAATTTAAACAAATGAAAATTCTTAAACAACTGAAGTATAGCAAGCCTACTCCTAAAATTAAATCATAGCCCGCATGTATACTCCTAAATTTATTAAAGAGTTTGAAGCCCTTGTTCAAATTTCTGTTACATTATTTTGTATGAATACACCTCGCTCTCTCTCTCTCGCTCTCTCTTTTTCTCTCTCTCTCACTCTCTCTCTCTCTCTCTCTCTATATATATATATATATATATATATAGGCTACATATGATATGTATATATACACATATGTATGTATATATATATATACATATATATATATATATATATATATATATAAATATATACAGTATACAGGTATATATATATATATATGCATATATATGTATATATGTATATATATATATGTATATATGTATATATGTATATATATATGCATATATATGCATATATATATATGCATATATGGCTGGAGCCAGTGGCGAAGTCGGTAAGTTATTCGACCGCGGATCAGTAGGTGCGGGTTCAAATCCTGGGCTCGTCACTGACATCGCTTTCGAGTGAGGAAACTGACGTTAACCTTAGCTTTACCAGCTTTATATATATATACGTATATTATATATATATATATATATATATGATATATATATAATATATATATATGCACTGACTACTGTAAGGTACACGACTTTACAACTTACCTTTATTGCCTCTATTTTTCTTGGCATTCTCCTTACGAATGTGATATTAACTAATCAATGACGATATTTTAGTAAAGAAGATCTCATTCAGCTCTCTAGCAAACCAGGGTTCGTTTTTTCGTTTAGTGGTTATTTTAGTGATATATTTTCTTTGTTCCATACCCTTTAGAACAGTATATCCTGAAGGATTATCACTCCAGAGTGAGAGCCGATCCAAGGGAAACTGGAACAGACCAGACACACCCTGACCTTTAGGAATGAAGTAACGATCAAAGGCGACCAGCTGACGCCTGGGGGAGGGCAGAGTCTTGTTCAACCACTCCACGTAGATCTGTATCACCTGCGAGTATAACAATGGAAGAGTAGAGAATACGATTTGTCCAAACAGGTTAATATAATAAAATATTCACTAGATGTACCAATGTGCCAAAATGCAAATATCTAGGAAAAGTGGTCATTTTAGCTGAACCTGGATTTGAACCCCAACGTCTTAATCCTACGTCGCTCTGGTCTCTCTCTTCAGTGCACTGACAAGTGGCAGGTTCAAGGTACATATTCATACTCAAAGTCTGCTTTCTCGCTCCATAAGAGCACTCTTTAGATCACTATCTAATCACTTCACAAAGTGTATGCCTTAGCCATACCTTTTGTAGCCAATAGTTTGGAAAAAGTATGGCTTCTGAAGTGGTTTCCCGTTGCCTTCTTCAGTTAGATGGATTAATTACTATATAATACTGGGGAAAATATTTCATGGTGAGGTGGGTCTCATCTTGACATCTTCAGCTCCTGCCTTAGTCGCCTCTTACGTACACGCAGCAGATTGTTTGTGGTTGGCCTATTCGGCAGTTGTCCAACCACACCCGGGAACAACACGGGGAAACACACTCTGGTAGGAAATGGTTATATTTAAAGCTGCAAGGTTAATGACGACAGTTCTAAGATAACTCTATTATCAGCACCTGCCTGTGAGCACAGATGTCTGGGTAGATATGTTTACTGCAGTATTCATGGACAGGCATGTAAGTGACAAAATAGGATTTGATGGAGGCAGTGAGGAATCATGACAAATCCATAAGTTGCGGCACCACATGCTAAGATATACTATTGCAATGATCAGCAAGTTAATCAATTTTCTAAAGGTTATGCTTTATTCAAACCTTAATATAACCTATATCGCTTCGAAAAATAATGCTGCTGAGATTCCTGAATTTTGAGTCCTCACTTCTTGCGTAGTATCCACTTGCGACACTTGTAGTTTACGATTCGTTCATGAATTCATGTATATCAACTTAAATAATGTTCTATTCCGTTATTGCAACTGCTGGCATCCTCTCGTTTTAAAGAATGCGATATGCATACGCCAATTAATCACTTAATCAAACTTAATCAACCTATTAATAAGTAAAAAGGTTATTTTTTAAACATTTTCTATGCATAGCGGTGAAGCTACAGTTAATAATTTGTCCGTTTACAAATGATGTACGCAACTTTAAGATCTGTTCGAGTCGTTACTGAATCGATTGCGAATGATAAACTGGAGGTTACCTAGACCCAGGTTGATTTATTGCTTGATTGATTTATTGAGATTATCTGCTCTAATTGATTGATTGATGGAGATTATCTAGATTATATGCTCTATTTACCTCCTCTCCATCCAGAGGTCCCTGATTCTCCACGTAGATGTCGATGTTGACGAGGTTATCAGAGCGGACGACCCGAGGTCTGACCTCCAGGGTGCGGTAGTGGAATGTGGAGTAGGATAGACCGTAGCCGAATGGATACATCATATTGTCGCTCTGATAGCGATAAGTTCTGTTCTCCATCGTGTAGTCCGTGATGGGTGGGTACTGAGGCGATAAAACACATCCAATGAATATGACAAATATCTGTGATGTCTCTTTTCTTACGCAGAAGTAGATTCTATTCTACATCGTCTCGTCCGTTTTAGGCCTACAAGTTAGCTTACAGTCCAAAAATGTGGATTTTGAAATGAAGTTTGTAGTGCATCAAATGCTGTGTATATCTTTGACATACATGCAATCTAAATGTATGTACTTTCTAAAATAGCAATATGCTTTATTATCCAAAGTGCAGTGCACCATTTTCGAATACTGGAGTAATGAGACGTGGCAGATCATGGTCAGCGCATATTGACTTATTTAAAATAGACTAAATTACTTGTAAGTTAATTATTTTAAAAAAGTCAAATATTCTACAACATATCTTTATTTATATTGCCATCTTATGATCCGTTAAATAAAACTAAAAGTATAAATTTCAAAAGCTTGATCTTGGCATATACAGCATAATATTGCAACATAAAGAAAATGGTGTCCCAAAAAGTAATTGTAACCTCATTAACGCTATTGGGCCAGGTTGCAGGCAGCCGCCCCGCTGGGTTAGAGAGTGGCCCATAGTTGATGAAGAGATTGCGCAGGGCCTCACCCGTGGCTTGGGCCGGGAAAAAAGCTTCAAAGATGGCGGCCACTCGTTGGTTGTTCTTGGCCCAAGAGATGTCTAACGGGCCCGCATTGAACAGGACCAAAATGACCGGGGCTTCACCGGCTGTTACATAAAGTAACAGCTATACAGTTGCATAAATAAGCATACATAATGTTTCTGGATTTTTTAATGATTTGTTATTAGCTTTAAATTAATCCATCATAGACTAATTAATTTTAATTTTGTAACAGTTTCAGATTTCTATGTGAAAGAGAGATTGGTTCTTTATTTTCTTTATCTTTATAGATAGATATACAAATATTATTTACACATACAGTGAGTATGAACTGTATAATAATTGCGGATACACAGCTGGATGGATTGACAGATTGAGTTCTCAGATAACTTCAACTTCAATATTTAGTACATACTTGTTTGATTACGGTGAAGAATTAATGAATGCCAATGAGTTTTCAAGCCCAATTAAGTTTTTGTTGCATATTATTTTTGTTTGCTTCTCGTTCAGTCGTTGTTCACAATCGTTACCTTTTGGTGGCAAAATTACATCTAGCGCAGATTTAGGAAAATCTTTCATTACTCCCAATGTTTCCAATCTCTAGTTCAAAATAACTACTTAGTAATTCTTGTTAAAATTCTAATTTACATTAATTCGTTTTATAACATCACCTTGTTGATATCAAAGAGGCGCCCGCCTCACATGTTATTAGCATCGAAATCTTCTGTAGTAGTCCTCCACTACATATAATATCCAGTAAAATATGAATGAACCACTAAAGTACCAGTAATTTAGACTGAAGCAGAAAGTATCACAATTTTCTCAAGAGCCAGGCACCTTATCAATAGAGCCACTTTTACTTACCAGTGTCAAATCACGATTAGCAAGCAAATTGTCATTAAATCAATACACTAAAATACCAATTGCTCTAGTTATTTAATATGTACATGTATATATGGATTATCTAAATGATTGCTTGATTATCAGATTGACTGATTTATTTCTACTCACACATACTGACTGCGTCCATCAACAGCTGAAGCTGATGTCCCGGCAGGTCAATATTGGGTCGATCGTTGCCCTCAGCCTCGATTATCTCTCCTAGTATATAAAACTTTAAATAGAACAACCACTATGAATCTTGATCAATAACAACACTTCTGCAATCTACGTGCAAGTCAACATCGAGTCCTAGCTGATCCATTTTACTAGTTGATAAAATTTATTTCTGTTTCCATATCAGAATGTTACTCTACAAAACGATGTTGCTGAGGATTAGATCAAAGAGCATCCTGTCTATATTAGATAATCGTATCATACATGTATATTATTTTGGGTAATCTATTTACAATCCTAGTGACATGTACGTAACATATTACTGTTGTCATGTTTTAGACAAAACTTTAGTGTTTCTTCGATCTCCTTCTTTCTTTGTTTACTGCTGTGATCAGCTCGATAGGGTACTTCAGTACACTCTCTGATGGCCGTGGTGAGCAAATTTTAGTTTCTGTTTGATGCTACATATATTGATTCTAACTTTTGTCTGCTGATTTATCTGTTTTCACTACTATTTGTCGATATTTGATAAATTTCTAAATAAACATATGTACTACTATGAGGCAAGAGAGATGCCAACTTGTCCGCAGCACTTAATACTGGTATATAAAACTACAGTATAAAATAAAAAATAATTAATAACATATCATAAAGGCACACTGGGTCAGGAATCACAGATGCTTGTTTAAGGCCCATTTCCTCCTTCCTCTCCATGGTTATTAGTAATCGTCGCCTTTTGGTGGCGCATTAATTCCAGCCGGCGCGGATTTAATAATAACCTTCCATTACCCTGGGATTTTTTCCTTCCTAAGCTGTCAACACTCGGTCTTCCAAGGGATTTTTTCCTTCCTAAGCTGTCAACACTCGGTCTTCCAAGGTGGTCACCCACGAAGTACTAACCGAGGTCGATGAAGCTTAACTTCAATAATTGACTAATTGTTGTAGTAGACATTTTATTATCGGTCTGATTAAATTAGTTCAGAAACAGAAATGGTGTTCTAACCAGTGCCCAGACAAACGACGACAAGATTAGACTCGCTGACAGCTTGCTTGATCTCTCCGGGATTGTACTCAGTACACCTTGTGTCGGAGTTACTGCAGCCCGCACCGAACCCTGCAGTGAGGGCCAGCACCTTCAGACCCTCGTAGGGTGTTATCACGTACTTAGGGTCGGGCTGGGGAGCGTAGCCCCCGAATATACCGTACGTGTTGTTGGCCATAGGTCCAACAATCTGCAATTTGTAGCATTTGTATTTGACATCACCGGGATCGTTATTGTATAATGGAAACTACTTATCAGCGCGTAGCAATTAGTATTGCTAAAGAAAAATAGTAGTAGTAGTATATAATCAGTATTATATAAAGAAAAATAATTTAAACAAAAATTGCTTATTTTTTTGTTAATTTTTAAAACAAAAGATAGTAGGCACAGAAAGGCAGTTGATAATTGCCATAAGAAATAGGAAGAAACATTGCATAGGACATATTCGAAGGGGAGATAGTTTAGTAAAGGAGATTATAAAAGGTAGAATGGAAGGAAAGGGAAACAGAGGCAGACCGAGATTAGGAAAATTCGATTATTGGAGATCTAATAATAATAATAATAAAGGTTTAACGTCCGTTTCCTCATCCAGGGATGATGTCAGGGACGTCATCTACTCGTATGTAGGCAGAGAAAGAACGGAAGAGAGAGAAAAGCGGAGGAGTTACATACAATGGACTTGCCAGTAGCCAGAGAGATCAATCTATCGATCTAAAACTTACATCAATTATTAAGAATTAAAAATAGTATATTTCAGTCATAATTTATGGTATCCTTGTTTTGATAAAAACTATAGATTCTGAGTTGATTACTTATTGCGATTATTTTTGTTTTCAAATCGCCTCTTGCGATATGGCGAAAAGCGGCTTGTCCATTCTCCACCCAACTACAGCAGAAATGTAAGCGTGCATACAAACCGCTATTTTTCTAATGGTGTTCTGTAGATCGAGTGGAAGTATCCCATTGTTCTTCAGCAACACAATGGACCTGAGCGCCGCCACCAGAGACAGCTGTCTGTGCTCAAAGCTCTGCACGACCACCGCGGGATCGAGCAGAGCGTAGGGATTGATCTCAGGGGGGTCGAAGAGCCCGAGGCGCATGCGGGTGTAGAAGAGGGGCCTGACCGCCTCCCTGACCTCCTGAGGGGTGAGGCGTCCCTGAGCCACTGCGTCCTTCACCTCCAGCAAGATGGGCCCTATACCGCTCTGTCCGTCCTCTAGGTTCAGTCCTAACCAAAGTTTAAACAAGATTTATGAAGATGATGAGGTCTGCTCGATAGTGTTTTTTCGTATACTCTATAGCAACCGTTTGTTTACAATTTTAGTAATACTCTTTAATTCATAAATTTGTTTATTCTTTGCTTAGAATTTATTGGTTGGGGCATTATGTCATTAGCACCTAGGCTCCAGAAAGTGCCACAAAATACCTTTTCCCCGACACTAGCTAAACTGGGATATAAGCTAAGATAATACTGATGAGTTGGCTTAAAATTAACTGATTTATCTCAATCTGCCCATTGATTTTAGTTTTGGATTTTAAAAGGGTCAATACTCATAGATATTTAAACATAAGTGCGCTGATACATTAGCAAACCTATTTTGGCAAACATTCTTATTACAACCCATTTTTTGTCAACAAAGAATATCAATGCATGTTCGCAATTGCAAGACAATCAGTTCATCTTGCGCGACTCTGGATATGAAATAAATTGTCATATCTGATACATGCCAGCTTTGACGGCCACGACGACAGTATCTAAGGTGGTGTTGGTGTAGTGATGGTCAGTCATGATAAGCTCCACGGCTCCCTCGTCACTGATGACGTATCCGTTGAATCCCCACTCCTCCCTCAGGATCTCCGTCAACAGCTTCCGGTTAGCACAGGCAGGCACTCCATTGATCCTGAGAATAAACTTACTAATTGTTACTTGTTATTTAAACTATTATATAATTATTGTTGTAATAATATTAACTTGAAGAAACTATTCGGTATTTACTCGATGATATTTTAATATACAGTATGATACCTGCACAGACACCAGCATGTTTTCCATGAGAGGTGTTGCCAAACCACTGATGAAAACACATTTATAATCTTTTATTCACCAATTCTTGGCAGAAAGCACGCACATATACAATTACATTGCAAAACGTGACACAACAGAATACATAAAAAGTGCACATAAAAGTTTAACAAAATTTCAAATTTTTCACAAACTGCAGAATCGTTAAAACAGAGCATTTTTAAAATGCTCTGTTTTAACGATTAAATCGTTAAAACAGAGCATTTAACATTACAACATTAGCATTACAACATCTAGCATTACAACAGAGCATTTAACGATTGAATCGTTAAAACAGAGCATTTTTAAAATGCTCTGTTTTAACGATTCTGCAGTTTGTGAAAAATTTGAAATTTTGTTAAACTTTTATGTGCACTTTTTATATGTATTCTGTTGTGTCACGTTTGTATTCTAGTAATAAACACAATTAAATGGAAAGCATTTTGAAATATCATTACCCGGGAGTTTGATCACCAGGGTAGTTTTAAATATATAGGACCAGTGTTAAATGTTTCATATAATGTCAAGCATTACATATATATTGTATAACAGTGTATAAAGTTGTATACATGCATTTATTACTATACACAGAACTCTGATCACCTGTTGAAGCTGCACATGACGCTGTAGGAGCCCGCCTGTATACACTGACGGAAAGCCGGTAAGAACGTTATTCTCCAGTCACGCTCCGTTACCTGCCCAAAACAAACACACTGTACCGTTAACCTGCCCAAAACAAACACACTGTATCGTTAACCTGCCCAAAACAAACACTCTGTACCGTTAACCTGCCCAAAACAAGCACACTGTACCGTTAATCTGTCCAAAACAAACACATTGTACCGTTAACCTGCCCAAAACAAACACACTGTATCGTTAACCTGCCCACAACAAACAAACACAATGTACCTTTAACTAGATATCAACATAGCTTCCCATACTATGAACTAAATACTATCCTTTATAATTATACTACCCGCATGTACACAATAAGTCAATTTGTCAAACTGAAGTACGCTTATTTAGCAACTCTCAATTGCTATAGTCAGCGGTAATTAAGTAACCCACTTTGAATAATTATTTACTTCTGAATTTTTCATTGGATATAGGATTTCAGTAATTATTTCGACATCGATTTCCAGATCTCTTGCCGAATATTTTCTTGATATTGAAAGGTTAATTAGACAAATGAATTCATTAGCAGAGACTAAATGCTATCTGAGGGTTACTAATAAAAAGCGCCAATGGACATCTAATTGTGATCATAATTTAATGTGTTTATAAAAAATATATTTTAAAACGAATAAATTAAAACCTTAAAACCTGCTCAACTACTTAGATAACAGATACTTACTGGCTTCTAGCATATTTAATATAATAATAACTGATTTCTGATTTATTGTATGTTTAAAATATTGATTATAGTCATGAAGTTTTAAATGACAAATCCTGAGGTGATTTGAATCCTCGTGGGTTCGAATCCCGGCCGCGTTGATCTGAGAGTAAAATCTAGGACATTCACTGGACTGATTATACGGAAATTGGTCTAAAATGCCTAACGGATTAAACATGTGGTTTTAAAAGTGATAGATATCAAACATAGTTGATTATTCACTATAATGCGTGTTTACTTTTTTTTGATTGATAAACAAATGCTAATGAAGAATTAGAATATATGTTAAAAAGATACTAGATAAGCTGGTGGTTATTAATTTGAAATATTTAAAAATGTGAGACTTTTCCTAGATAATCGATCTTCAGTTAATCGATTTTACTAAAAGAGCGAAGTTAATGATGAGTTAGCAGTGATGAATATCTAAAGTAACTTAAGCCTTTCTTTACCAGAATCAGAACCAGAACTGAACCGTTTACTTGAACATGCACAATATGTTAAAATCTCTAGGAAGCACAGGCACATTACATAGTAGATCAGGACTAACTCATTCGAGAGGATTTAGCGCACTAGATTATATTAAGCGTCATTTGATCGAAGTAAAGCCATGTTGCGCGAGTTAGTACTTTGTGGGCGACCACTTCGGAAGACCGAGTGTTGACAGCTTTGAATGAAAAACAATCATGAGGGTGTTGGAGGGTTATTCTCAAATTGGCGTCGGCTGCAATCGTTGCGCCAACAAAAGGCAATGATTACTAAACATGGAGGGAAAAGGAGAAAATAACGAAAACTACAAAAACAGCAACCAAGATAGGAAACTTAGTAAACACATGCGGTTGTCTTGTGTGTAACTCTATACAGGATATTAAAAAGTTTTTGGGGCGATAAATGTGTTTCGATCTGTAAGAGTGTAAGATATGTGACAAGTTATGTACAAGTTTTAGAACAGGTTTAGAGAACCTTAGCGTTGAACGAGAATCGACTGACTGGAATGTTCTCAGGTCCTCCGTGGACGTCGAAGTGTTTACACCCAGCGTTAGCCCTGATGTAGCGAGGGTTGTCTCCCTGCAGACCTCGCACAAACATTTCTGCCATGACACCGCTGAGGTGTGGGTCCTCTCCGTACGTCTCCTACATCAATCAATAGAACAATCAATCATGTAGTTAATGATTTGATTAAAACGTGATGTAGATTAATGTAAATGGATGTAAGCTACAAATAATCGACTAACGACGTTATTTATTACACAGTTTTATCGTCAAATGTTAACTCCATTTCAAGAAAGTTTTCAAATATTTTAAACAAAAATTACATAATAGTTTGTCCATATTTAACACAAATTTATTAAAGTGATCTTCTAGCTGGCAGATCCAATGCAAAAGTGGCATTCACCATCAGAACTAAATAATTGGTTGGGCTAATTACAAAGCAAATTGTTATTTCAAAAGTCCAGCACCAACACAATTCAGTTTTTAAGAAGAACGGTTATTCTAGGAGGAGGTTTTCTTTCACACTATAAGTGCAATCGCTTAAGGAGACACACGCAGTAATCAATCAAGTGGCAAGAAAAATATTAAGAAATAATAAATAATTAATTATAATATATTTTTCCTTTTTTCACTAATTATAATTAGTGAAAAAAGGAAAAATGTATGAAATATTTTCGGACTCGACACGGGCCACGTGTTTACACGAGCAGTACCTGATTTCTGCCCCAGCGAGGGTCCCTCATGATGTTGATGACTGGACTCCAGCAGCTGGCGCTAGTGTGCTGCCCGTAGTCACCATGAGCGCTGTAGTTGTTGTACTTAGCCCTCACCTCTAAGCCCGTGGCCTCTGCAACCTCAAACATCGTCCTGGGACTGTGGGTCATACAGAGTAAATCGAGATAGTATGTTAAAATGCGCAGTTACAACACAATGAGGTGCAACAAGAAGTAGCATAGAAGATATACATGCAGATTGAAATTAATTCTTAGATATATTTCGCTAAATAAGCGACAATATAATCTGCGCTATAATGTATTGTTTGTGTCCATTGCGGTCATTTTAAAATAAGGAAGTCGCTTACTGCTAGTGTCGTAAAAACGGTCAAACTATAACTGAGGAAACTCATTGGCTTCTAAAAATCCAAAAAATATTTTCTCCATATTATTTTGGGAACATATTGCTGGAATATTACATACAAAAATACATGCAATATTTTTACGACAGTTGATACAGCTTGACAGTTGATAAATGCATTAAAAAAGAGCTGAATGAGACACATCTTCAAGGAGAATAGTTCACCAAAGGAGGTTATAGAAGAAAGAATGGAAGGAAACAGAAGAAGAGATTAGGAATATTAGATGATTTAAATATTTATGTGGACATGAAGTGGAAAACAGAAAACCGAAACGAGTGGAGGCGTTATATTACACATGCACTTTCCAGTGGGAGTACATTAAGAGAGAGAGAGAGAGAGAGAGAGAGAACGAGAGAGAGAGAGATTTCTCCAAACTAAAAACTGGATTCACTATCATAATTTATTGCCTAGTGACAGGTTTATGGTATAAATTTCTTCAAATATTTCTATACTCTGCTTTCTTTTCATGTCCACATACGTGTACATTATTAAATCACTTCTTCTTGTGCGCTGCCTAATGGCAGGTCCATGGCTTAATTTGTAACTCTTCTAGCCAATTCTATCCTCAGCCTTCCTTTTCGCATGTATAAATGAATTTGATATCAGATCATCCAGCATCCCATGTCTCGGTCTTCTTCAAACTATTTCCTTTGCATTCCTCCTTCTATAATATCGTTTAGCAAACCAACCCCCTTAGTAGTAGATCACTAATATTCGAATTTTCTGTCTTCTCCTCCATTTTTCCTTATACTATATTATTCAGTTCCCCGTGTTGTGCTCGGGTGTGGTTGGTTGGACCACTGCAAAATTGGGCAACCGCAAACAATCAGCCGCGTGTACGTAAGAGGCGACTAAAGGCAGGAGCTGAGGATGGCAAGAGGGGACCCACCTCACCATGAAATATTTTCCCCCAAGATTAAGTGGTACTTAATCCACCAAACTGAGGAAAGCAACGGGAAACCACATCAGAAGCCACATTTTCCCAAGCTATAGGTTACATAAGGTATTGGCACACACTTTGTGAAGGGATTAACTTGTTGATCTAAGGAGTGCTCTTATGGAGCGAGAAGACAGACTTTGAGTATGAATATGTACGTTGAACCTGCCACTTGGCAGTGCACTGAAAAGATATCATTCAGTAAACCATTACATCATAGAATATGTCCGAACAGTTCTTAATTCTCTTTATAAAACATATTTAAAATTTTTATTTACGCAAAGGAAATATGAGACAAGAATTCATGAAAACAGCATTAAATATTTTGTAATAGCGTGAGGTGTATACATGTAGCTTTTGTGACATAATTAACTAATTGGACTAATTGCTCTTTAAAGCCGAGTAAGTAGATAGATAGTAGAAATAAACTGGATACTGTGATGCTTAAAGAAAAAGCACAGTATCCTACGAAATATTACAATCTATGGAGTTTCTTTCCTTTTGGAAATTAAAGCAGAGAGTCTGTAATTTCCTAAAATTGAGAATTTGTTTTTTTCAGATTTTATATAGCTTATTATTCCAGTGTTTATTACTTTTATGTCAGTAAAATTTATATCAATTTCAACATTAATATTTTTATCATTTTAAATTTTAACATCTGATATCATACAATCGCTTTAAAGTTCAAAATTCTTAAAATAATGTATTTATATTTTAATGAAGTATATTTCATAGTAAATATACTATTAAATATATATTACAGTATTTTTATATTATACTAATTAAGAATATATTAATTAGTATATTACAATACTAATCAATTTACTGACACTAATGGTATGTCAGTACTACTCATGTCACACAAATAGTGTTAAGAAATATATTTAAAATATAGAAAAATATTTTCCCGTCACCGACATCGCTTTCGAGCGAGGAAACTGACGTTAATATTAGGTTATTTTTTTAACTTTTTAGTATTTCAGATTTTAATATTTCACGATGTTTTGCACTAGTGGATGGCTGAATCAATACCATGGCTTGTCCGCTAATCAGGAAAGAACTTCTTATTACAACACTTAACTGGATATCAACGGACACAAACCTGAAGGTTGCCGCCAGTCCTATAGCTTGAGGGAAAGAAGTGGCCGGGCCAGCTTGCACATCCCCACGGTTACACTCAGCCCCCCACGGATATGGCTTGATCCCCAGTCTGGGGATCCCTGGGGCGTAGGTCTCCCTCCCTCCATTAGCCATTTGCTCGGCCATTTCTTCGATGGTCAGTCTGGCCAGGAGGTCATCCAGTCTCTCAGTCCACGACAGCGACGTGTTGAGGAAAGGAAACTCTGGAGATGACGCAGCTTTATAGTGAAGAGCTCTATAGGGAGATTCTGACGTCATCGACAGGTTGAATGACATCATCCAGACCAAGAGATGAAGAATGCAAACAGTAAAGCTTTTTCTTGACATCATAGCAATTGTCAACAAAATATCGCAAACCCTTTAAAAATTGCACAAACTTTAAATATAGAGCTGTATAATCAACGTTATAATTAGTTGAGTGTGAAAACTGTGATTTGTATTCGAGGTCCGATTTTTTGTATAAATTTCTCCTCCGCTGAGAGTGTGCACTACTAGAATAGATTCATATAATACTTATAGTTTGATAACTATTACAATTAGAGATGGGAATTTTATGAATTTCCAGAGTTCGGATTCGGTTCGGTTCGTTGAAAATGGAAGTTCGGTTCGGTTCGGGTTCGGTTCTAACAAGGGTTCGGGTTCGGTTCGGGTTCGGCTTGCTTTCTAACTCGCAAGAGTTCAATTCGAGTTCGAAATGGTTTGGTTTGGATAATGTTGCAATTGTTTAACTTTACTTATAATATTCATGGTTATGACAAACATGTTTAAAATGGTTAATGGTAAATATGCTTAAAAATTCATTAAGTCATAATAGCTGCCACATTTTTTCACCTGGGTAAAAATATGACAATGAAAAAAGGAAGAAGTAGTATTTATTCCTGTGCGTTTCTAAAAATATTGTTAGTTGACAAACAAATGTTCATAATACAGATATTTAGCTTTACTATTGTATCTGAAAAAGTTTCTTTGATTATAATGAGCAAATAGAATGCTTCATCAATTTTAAAAACTTCTATGTCACTTTAGGCCTACATAATAGATACGTTTATAATTAGGTGGAAATATCTTTGCTAAACTTTGATCCAATAATTCAGAGACAAAGTGCAATTCCCTGTGTTGTACTCGGGTGTGGTTGTACCACTGCAGAATAGGGCAACCGCAAACAATCTGCCGCGTGTACGTAAGAGGCGACTAAAGGCAGGAGCTGAGGATGGCAAGAGGGGACCCACCACACCATGAAATATTTTCCGCTAGGATTAAATGGTAATTAATCCACCTAACTGAGAAGGCAACGAGACACCACTTTTTCCAAGCTATAGGCTACATAAGGTATGGATAAGGCATAGACTTTGTGAAGGGATTAACTTGTTGATCTAAGGATTGCTGTTATGGAGTGAGAAAACAGACTTTGAGTATGAATATGTACCTTGAACCCGCCACTTGACAGTGCACTGAAGAAGAAGAAGTGCAATTTAGTAGCATAAAAATGTCAAATAAAGATGATTTAGTAAACACGTGTACTTCCATAGAAAAATGATCATAATATACACCGCTTGTCATCAACTTACCAGCAATAATCTTCATAATTTACCTTAGAGTTTCAAATTAGAATCTCTCAGATCAATTATGAAGTTACGAAAATATATATGAAATTATTTTATTGCTATGGTGCAAAATTATTTACTCCAGATAGCCTTAACACATATAGACTGTCATATATAATTATTTGTAAATCTGGCTAATATTAAGGTAGCACACTAATCATCATCATCATCATCTTCCCTTGAATCCCAGTTTAACTAGAGTCTGGGGACTCAAATCCTCTGTGTCCTACATCATATCATCCATCATAAGGTAGAACACTAAAATTAGAAAAAAATTATAATTTGAATGTAACAAGAACAAATCCACCTAGATTGAGTCAAGCATTTTCAGATTTTATGGGATACTCTCATCACTTGAATGTTGATCTTTATTCCATATTTCAATGCCGTATTCAGACTATCCATTATCTTCTGTAGGCCCGTCTCGCTTCCCGCTACCATTCCTTTGTACCGCTACCATTCCTTTGTAGCGCTACTATTTTAAAATTTGTGTCGGAACCAGCCTTACCTGAATATATGCTGTTAGATACTGTAAGACATGTAAATGCAAAAACTAATATATATTTGCATTGTTTTTACTATCTTTATTTAATGGCAGGCTGTTGAAGAAGAGAGGAACTCCAAGAGTTTGGTTCAGTTCGGTTTGGACGAAGTCTGGGTTCGGGTTCGGTTCGGGTTCGGTTAGAGTCTGGGTTCGAGTTCGGTTCGGTTCGGTCAAAATTCTAGATTTTAGGGTTCGGTTCGGGTTCGGTTCGATTCCCATCTCTAATTACAATAGTGTTATGCGAAACTACTACTACTACTACTCCATTTTCATCCATGTATATGCAACAGAAAGGATAACAATAATATGCAGATATTATTGTTATATCTTTTGTTGCAATTTACATATAGCTATCAGAGCTATTTTGCTTGTAAGATATGCTATCTACTAAAAAGGCACTGAGTCTCAACTATAAATCTGACTGAACTTAAAGAGTGTTTGCTTCAACTATTAAATTGAATTAAATGAATTTATGTTAATTAAATTAAAATCCGACATAAATATTACATACAGACAGTTCAAACGAAAGTAAAAACTATCAAGAATTCGTAACACGCGAAAATAAAACAAATCCAGAAATAGTCCACTTTATATATATAGCATGCGCTATATCAATAATATATTTTTACACACCAAGTTTTATAAAACCAAAATGAGTAATCGTACAATAAAATCTGACTATATTACTCTAATGAAATACTAAAAAATATTTAGATATTGAGCCATGATTCTCCTTAGAATATTCCAAATTTCTAGAGTACTCAGTATCAACGTTAGTTAATATCTACTATACATGTATATCCTCATCCTTTCTCCAGGACCTGATTGGACGACACTGATGGTCTAACTGTTATCTTTTCTACTCTTTGGATAGGTAACTACCGTCTCCACTTTACAGACGTAAAAAACTAATTATTTCCTATTATCCTTCAAACACGCGAATTTCTTCTTTCTCCTCTCTCCACGAGTTTCATCATCTCTCCTCTGCGTTTCAAGTCTAACTGGTAACTCCAGGCAGGTCTGGCCAATTATGGACTCTGCCGACTAGCACCGCTAACCCACAAGTACTGTACTTAATTTAAAACTTCTATAGCCATTAATTATTGATACCATATAGAATATTTCCCCGTGTTGTGCTCGGGTGTGGTTGGACCACTGCAGAATTGGGCAATCACAAACAATCTTCCGCGTGTACGTAAGTGGCGACTAAAGGCAGGAGCTGAGGATGGCAAGAGGGGACCCACTTCACCATGAAATATTTCCCCCCAGGATTAAATGGTAATTAATCCACCTAACTGAGGAAGGCAACGGAAAACCACCTCGATCGCCCCTAGAGAATGAATGAATTATTATTTTTATGTTTATTTCTTCATTTTATTTTATTATTGTTGTAATTATTATTATTAATTTTTAAATATTATTATTATTATTATTATTATTATTATTATTGTTATTATCGCCCTCCATTACTTTCGTGAAAATATCTTTAGGATTTACAAATTATTATAATTATTATTAGGCCTAGTATTATTATTTGAGCGTCAGAATTATAATACCAAATGAAATAAAAAATATTCAGTTACTTCTGATAATTCTTAAGAAATATTAAAACTATGAGAAGATGCATAAGCGAATGTGCCTCGAAAATAGACAGCATTGTAGCACTGAAGTTCAATAGATAGCCGCTGCCACAGAAATGATTTTCTCGCTGATCTCCTGTGACTGCGCTGATTCTCCTGCCCAATTCCTCTATGAAATCTGAGGTGAAAGAGTCGATGGGGCCCATCAGTGGCAGATCCAGGGGGCCCGGCCCCTGCCCTAGGCCCGCCGAAAAAAAATTAAACTTTATTTTCATTGTTTCTATGACAATTTGTGTCTGTAAAATATGTTTTTAAGGGCAATGGTTAGGGGTGGTGGAGTACGAAAGGGAACTCAGTTACACTATAGTTCGAATTTCTTCAAATGTGTACCCCACTAGGGGCCCATATATTTGGTATACTAGGAGGCCTGTATATATGGATGGGGGCCCGAAAAATGTTGACCGTTTCACTAGCTATTAATTTTCACATAAACCATTGCATAAGAGGAGAAAAGGGTGTGAGTAAAAAATGTGAATTCTGTCCTGGAGTAGTAGTGCAAACAGCCATCCTGGAAGAGGCCCCCTACCGCCAAAATTAGGTCACTTTTGCAATTCGTCCGTATCCGCTGAGTTTCTTCGAAGATAAAAAATTAACCTGCTTTTTTCCAAAACAAATGTATAATTTTAGGCATTTTAGGTTTTCCTTTGACTTTAGTACGGGTATGACTGGTGGGGGGGGGTGTAAGATACGGTAATCCACTCACTCTGTGAGCCGAGCGTAGTAGTGAAAAATTCCTCCACCCCTCACAGCATTTTTTCTGGTTGCGTCACATGCCCAGAAGAAGGCGTGACGTAATAAAAAAGTGTACACTCTCAAAATAAAATTTCGCCCCCCCCCCCACATTAACAAATTCCTTGATCCGCCCCTGGGGCCCATTACTAATTATTAATACTTTTATTATTATTATTATCATTATTACTTCTGTTTAAATTTCATTTTTTCGTAAGACTATCGGAAGAGACTTTAATACCAA
Organism: Enchytraeus crypticus; assembly: GCA_905160935.1. NCBI lineage: Eukaryota > Metazoa > Annelida > Clitellata > Enchytraeida > Enchytraeidae > Enchytraeus > Enchytraeus crypticus. The sequence continues at coordinate 616,057 of CAJHZI010000421.1, read as the reverse complement.
ATTCGAATCATTTAATTAAAATAACATGAAATCGACCCGCAGTGGAGAATTAAGATCGTGTCAATCATGGCCGTTAGAATTCACATACATGTAGGCTCTTACTCGAGGACTGTCATGATTTTTATCAATTAAAACTTTCTAAGCCCAAGAGGTTAAACACATTATCGATCACATGTGATGACATCTATCACAATTAATACCTCATGCTTAGCCATTAGTTTAGCCAATTATCTGTGGTACGAGTCTTGTGAATATCCGAGCTTTTACTCTCTCATCAGATCTGCCGGGAATTGATACCAGTACCTTTATTATGATCCTCAGGAATAGTCAGTTGTAATTTCGTTACGTTACATAACACATTTACACATATTTAGATATTCTATTTCCGTATTCAAGGTCTAGAAGTAAGTAAACACGCATTATAGTGAAATGATCAACGGTGTTGATATCTATCACTTCAAATAACATACGTTTAAACTGTTGGGCAATTTAGACACTTTTCCGTATAACTGGTCCAGTGAATGTGCGAGATTTTACTCTCAAATCAGCGCGGCTGGGATTCGAATCCACGAGGATTCAATTCACCTTAGGATCTGTCATTTATAATTTCATGACGTCTTGATCCCTATGGTATTAAGACAGATTTAGAAAACCTTAACGAACACATAGGATGGGTCTCTACAGACTTCAGATAGTCTGAACATACTACGCTTATGAACTTTGCAATGTTTCATTCAGGATGCTTAGCTTATAATCCTACAGTGAATATCTTATGGGAGCATAAAAAAGATTAAGGTGAGTCAATTTCTATGTTATAAACCCTGCTGTTTCTTTTTCCCAGCAATTATGGACGCGCTTAGTATTGAACATACAGGATTGGATAAAGTGTCAATCGAAACAATGCAATGTGTAGAATTATAAACAATAAATACAAATTAAGCAATTTTACTATATTAACCTCAAAGATTATTAACGCATCTGTCTCATTTAATCTTTTTTCTAAGATCATGATTTTCATATCTACCTATAGTATAATTATAGCGATATTGTGCCGTTCTAAGTACTAAGCCTATTAAAACCTGCATAAACACTACTGCAGTACCGCTCGCTGTGCGTTATATTTTATTCTGTTATAGTCAATTAGATCACGATTTACGACTATAGGCAAGTATGCACAGTGCGCGCAAATATCATTTATGTGTCCTTTTATGGGCTTAGTACAGTGTAACAAGCACACTACTAGTATTTGTATGTGCTTTATTAGGCTTAATATTATTCTATGTTATTGATGTCAAACTTAATAAAGGAATAACTTCTTTATTATCTTAAGTATTACTAAAACTGTTTCATTAATTTTTGCATTAAAATGGTAGGAGTAACAGCAACTTTTGACCTTCAGATTATATATATTATCAGTTGCAGTGGCACTGTATTTGCAGATATATGGCATGTTACATTAGCTAGACATTACGGGGCGTTACAAGACACTTAACGCCCCCTAATGGGCACTTCCAGTAGTAAATTTTAAAACTCCTACGTGTACTCATACACAATACAAATCTGCAGACAGAGTTACAAGTGCTTAGCAAGTGCTGTTAGAACTTGTTAGAGATCTTCGTCAGTGACACAGGAAATTCATTTTGTGTAATACTTAGCTGTATTATACTGGTTCAGAAAATCGTGAAGACCACGACAATTAAAATATAATGTAAATATTAAACTAAATCATTGCAACTTTTAAAGTAAATTAATTTCTTTGTTATCCTATCCTATATTTCTTATAGTAGAGAATAAACTGACGCTTTAGAGAGATCTGATCTCAAAATATTGCAATATTGATCTCAAAATATTGTACTTTAACTATGCCACTAGAAACAAGGTTAACAGAGATTTTGAAGCCCATTTCATATTAGGTCTATTTTTCTTTCTCGAATGCAAATAAAATCAGATGCTCTTTGTGTCTTAAAACTGAACCTTCCAATCTTCCAATATATTCTAGAATAGATATATCGTCCACTTTTGCATATGTACGGAATTTAAGTCTTAGTCAATACCTAATGGAGAGTGTTGAAAAGATTACAATAGAAATCATAACAAAATCACAAAAGAACCACTGGTTCTTCAATTAGAAATTTCAAATTAAGTAAGAATAAAACATCAATATTTTTGTTAAGGATTTATATTTTATTGAATTAATTTTAGAGAATAAAGTCAAATTATTTATATGGTGATTGTTTTGTAATTAAGGTTTAGGGTTAACATGATATTAAAGGCCATCGTTCGAGAAATGGAGTTGGTTTTTATAATTGAGATTGAAACTGCTAAATTCAATATTGTGCTAGCAGTTTCGTCAATTAGAAAGAAAAGGTACGCTAAGCTGAAAAGTGCGGTAATTACTTCGAACACTATACCAGCTTTTAACAAACGAAACCTCTATAAACCATACTCTAACAGCCATTCTAGTATCTTAAAATTGACAAATTATCAGTTTGAATGAAATTAATCTATGCAACTACGGTTCTTAAAGCTAAATGTCTTATCAAATGAACATTCAGTTCATGCAAAAAATTAGTGTATGCTATACACAGATATCTGGTAACCATGGCAACGAAGCTGACCACATCACGTGACAAGATCTGACAAATGGCAGAGCAGCATTCTGTTCATCATGCATTTATGTGTAGATGGTCTTCTGAACGTGAGTGGCGCGATCCTGTTAACAAAATACAATCACAGATAAATGTGTTTGTCTAAGCGGAGCAGATGGTGCGTGGTTCAAATCCTGGGCTCTCCCTAACATCGCTTTCAAGTGAGGAAACTGACGTTAGCCTTAGTTTTACCAGCTTTTACTCGATTATGTAAGAAAGCCGCATTTGTTATTTGCATTTACTTGATATTTACTTTCCTAACATTGACGATCTATCCGCCTCAAAAGTTCGTTGATAGTGCTTTTCGATTTCCTAACTGGCGTTGTATTTGCTCGTGGTAGTATAGCTTCCTATTTTTGTTCTCAGATAGGGTCAATTTCTTGAATCATAGTTGAAGGATAATTAGTCTGCTATGATGACGCAATGCGACCCCGAGAGAATTTTAGGCATAAAGTAAATGTTTTGAGATACACGAGCCCGTATTTTAAAATAACTTCCAAGTCTATCGAATCTATCAGATAGATTATGATTATAGTAACTGTTATTCTTGGGCCTGTTGGCACCTTGTGGTATGGTATTGACGTTTTACATTTATAAAGCAAAAAATGTACCGCGACAATATGCAAATCTTATTCGAATAAAAATACATAATTATACCACTAATTGTTTGCTTTGCGCGATGCCGTAAAGTTCTATACGAAAATTTAGCTTACATGTATACTGTATAGTGTATTTAGTTTATTTATGCCTAATATAAGCCATAATATAAACTGCTTAGCAGATCCACTGATTTAAGATCGTTAATTTTGATCGATACCCTCAAGTGGATTCAGTTGGAGATGAACAGATGAATATATTCGTTCATTAATGTCTGGAAGTGTTGATGTGTATGTGTGTATGTGTGTATGTATGCCTACCTCTCCGCTTGGGTTGACCAGTCTGGTGTTGATGTTACCACCGCTACCAAAGCTAAGGTCATCGACCTCTATGTCACCGGCTGGAGCATTCAGTGGCTTGCTGCCACGTGCCCATAGCTTGCCATCAAATAATCAATCAATTAATTTATCAATAGATCAATAAAATTCAACACTCAACAGATCATCACACTTTATCAATTCGCTTTAAATTAGTCAGCGTATCGATTAATCAATAAATAACATCAAATATATATATATATACATATATGATAGAAACCCCGTTACATCAATCATATCTGGCAGAACGTTGTTTAAGTAACTCTTAACTTTTCATTAATCAGTCGACAATACAAATTAAGTTATTACATTAAATCAGTCAATAAAATAATGCATTCACTACAACATAATTAGAATTATAGCTAGCCATCAATCAATTAATAGTTTATTAAGCAAAATAATACAGATTTCGACATATTTAATTCTAACAATTTTATAAGTTAGCTACAAAAGGTTTTGGATACTAAGGTGTAATTGAATGCAATGATTTGTTTAGATTTGGTATTTTGATCACTAAAGGCCTACTGCCATTAGCCGTGTGAACTTACCTTGACCTTGGCACCAGGTCTGAGAACGAAGTCAGCTGGCAGGTAGCTGTCAGATTTATCTGATCCATCGATGTTTCTCTTTAGGCTCCACCCTCCAAGAGCTTCCTCCTGTTGTATTCACAAAATTAACAGAAAATATGAATACAAAAGCATCATCATAACTCGATATAGTTCACTTCCGCAAACAACAATTGATATATAATTAAAACTTTCGTATTCTATAATAATGTCCTTAATGAAACTTGTCCATCCTTCTGAAATAGTTATTTTTTAAAAACTAACTTATTAATTCTCAAAATATATTTCACAGAAAAAAGTAGTTTTAGGCAATAGTTTAGTATCAATCTAATTTAATTGATTCAACGAATCGTTTTATTAAATAAAGAGAACCTTTCTGCCTGTGTTTTCAAGAGTGATGGATTTTCCGTCAGCCGCGCACTCAGCAATGGCCACCGGGCCCTTGGCGCTCCTCTGGTAGGTTGTCTTAGCTGACATCTCCCCCTTCAACACATCACGTGATCTGTGCAGGTCTGCGTGTAACAAATAATTCAAATTTATTAGAGAAGCTATTCACATATAACTTTGATATAATTTGCTCTTTGTTAATTTCAATATTTCATTATAGCTCTATGTCGGTTTAAAATTTAGGATTCTTGTTAATCAATCTATGCCTGAGATAAGCTTTCAATAAATCGAACCAACGTAAGTCAAACAAATTGTATAATATTAAGTTCAGATACAGTATATCTACTACACTTTCAGTCAGCACTGTGGCTCAATCACATAATTATCCTATTAACTGCTAATATATATGTAGATTCTATTGCAAACATCAACTCAGAGACACTGAACTCTAAAATGTATGAGCCTGATTTCCTAAACAATGTTTAGCTCATTTAATTCATATTGCGATATTGCAGGGCTCAAATCCAGAGCTCAACCTGTCATTATCAGACCCTCTAGACAAGTGCGTTTAGCCTACAGCCTTCATTACATGCAAACAATTATTTAAAAATATTTATCAAATTTTAGGAAATAATAATTCAAAATACAATATGAAAATATTGATTTTGAGATTCGAACCTCCGTCAGAGTAAGGGTTGTTTGGCGTGCTGGTCATAGTGTTGTACATGGAATCAACCACCTGACGTAGGCCAACTCTGTAATCAATCATTCACTCCATTCAATCATTTCATATGTCAATCAAAACTTCTAGAAATCAAAGCAGGAATCAGTCCATAGGTAAATACTTCAGTCAAGCATTAATAAATATGTAATCAATTTATCTAAGCAACATATCAATAATATGTGAAAGAAAATATAAATAATATATTACAATATATATGTAAATCATAGAATATTTTTACTCCATATTTTTAATCATCCAAATCCAATGGACATTAACACCAACCTGTTCTCTTCTCCCTCCAGCAGTTTTCTGTAGGCAGCGATTTCCAGTTCCAGGCCTAGCTTGGTGTCCATGATGATCTGGAGCTCCCTGAGGATGGCTTCCATCTCAGCTCTCAGCTTGGCCACTTCCTCTCTCAGCTCAGCGTTCTCTGCCTCCAGCTCTCGCTCTCTCTGCTCCTTCTCACGTCTCAAGATGTCGAGATCTCTCTGTAGAGCCGCCGCCTGCATCAATTAGTTAAATAGATTAATCAATTGTTGATTAGTCTAATGACCAATAGATCAATCAAATAAATAATCAATCAATTGGTCGATCAAACAAAAAATAAACAAAACAATCAATCAATCGATCATGCAATCGATCATTCAATCAATTAGTTAATCAACCAATCAATTAGTCAACAAATTATCGTTTATTCTTCTTCTATCAATGATTGAGTTGTCCTGTTATAAGAATTGATTCGGTAATTTGTCTCAGAGCGCTTTTATCTGCGTTACATAAAGCTAACCATTAACCAGTCTGTCAATAAATTAAGTAATTCATGGATTATATCCATTTATCTATCACTATGTAGCTAACCGTCTCATAACCTATATCCCTGTATAAAAGTTCAACTCACTACTTAACATAATAGTTAAAGCAGTAACACTAGCAATAAGCAAGCAGCACAATTCGTTATATGTTCACATGTGATACATCAACTACTTACACGACCGTCCACGTCGTTGAACTTGTCTCTCAGTTCCTGGAGTTGAATCTTCAGCCTCTTGTTCTCCTCCTTCACGTGCACGTTCTCCATGTTGTGTCTGGTCGCTCCAGTGCGGAACTCCTGGATCTTTTCAAATCAATCAATTAAATCATCAACGTGTAAATATTCACTCGATCACTTACTAGTAAAACTTTAAAGTTTTAAAGATTGTTAACGTTTTAAAACCTGCATGTAAATTAATGACAGTCACACCACTCGAAAGTGATATCAGCGACGGGAAAGCCAGGATTGGAATTGGACACATACTGATCAGCAGTCAGATATCATAACGATATCGCCACGGGTTCCAGCCATACCAAATCAATCAATGCATTTACAGGTTAATATTATTATTTATAGGTGTCTTTTATGCGCAAAATTAATTTTAAAAAATACTGCTTTATTTGCACTGCTTTCAATAAATTAAATAAACAACATTGTTTAAACCAATATTGCTAAGCTAACAAGCTAAATAATTGCTATGGCATACTACACTTTTCAGTGTCAGTATTCAAAATTTAATAACAACAAGAAACAATAAAAACTGACCTTGAGATTGTAGTAGGTATCAAGCTCAGCTCTCATGGTGTCGAGCTTCTCATCGTAGACTTGTTGGATCTCTCTCAGGGCCTGACCCATCTCGTTCTTCCAGAACTCTCTGTTCTCCTGGGTAGTGTCCCTGTAGGCCAGGGCTGCAAGCTCCTTCATCTCCTGCGATCAGCATAAATCAGCATTTATTAGATTTATTATGAATGTTATTTAATTTACATATACTAGAAATAGACTATACACACAGTTCCTGCTAAATAATTGAGAACAAAAACTGCAATATTCTTAATTATCTCAGACTGCAAAACATATCTTTATTATTTTATTATTCTATTAGATTTCCTGATATTGCATATGTCTCATCTAGCCTGAAGTTATATTTAGCACAAATATCGGGTAGCACCGTAAAGCTTTGAAATTTTACAAAATAAAAGGTATTAAACTTACCCTATTAAATTACCAAGAGTTTAACAAATCCACAGGCAAAGCAAAAACACAATTTATGCTTATCTTTGTTATATTAGTATTAATTATAGAATTAATTATTATTATTATTTAATTTATTATTATTAATTTCATTAATAATTCATTATTATTAATTTAGTATTATTAATTTCATTTCTATTTCACAATATTTTCGTTCAGAAATCACATGTAGGTTCATTTTAAGGTACTAAAATTAAAACATACACATTGTGCATCCATATATCCTGACGTCCCTGACATCATCCTTGTATGAGGAAACGGACGTTAAACCTTTATTATTATTATTATTATTATTATATCATAAAAACTTACTATTAAATAAATTTCTACAGAAACTATTGCACTTTGTACGGTAACGGCTTAATGGAATACAAGGTAAAGGTCAAGTACCTGATCGTGGACTTGTTTGAGGAATTCTATTTCCTCTTCGAGAGTCTGGCGACGATTCTCAGCATCGATGTGCAGCAGAGTCTCGTTGTCCAAGTCCTGACAAATTAACCAACAGATGTTAAAATAAATAAATAAAATTAAAAGTTATAATAAAATAGACAAATGGAAAACGAATAGATCTGTAAATGATTAAAATTATAAATTTATAGCAATAATAAAATAATTGAAGGTTTTTCATACTGTCGTAGTCTGTCTATATATAGTGATAAATTCCTTTTGGTCTGAACATACTTCATTAAATACTATTTGGTCAAATTGAATTACATGTATATCTAAGCAAATGACATATTGAGATAATACCCTTGCATTATTACAATTTTGTTGTTTAATGCTAAAAGGTAAAAACTTATGGAAATTTTTTTTGTTTAATATCCAATTATTTAATTCCTTATTTCTTCAGATATCGCTGGTCTAAGTCAAGGCCAAAAACGTCTGTGAGAATTTTGTTGGTTAATATTCGTTTAATTAATTCTTTATTTCTTCAGATGTCATTGATTGGAGGAATTCCATTAAAAGATTAAACGCTTAATTAAATACTGGACGGAGCCAGCATTGTGTTTTCTCTCTATTCATCTCACTGAATGCTGATCTCTCAGACTGTGCTGGCGCACCAAGAACGTGACTTCTTGAATGCATTCCTGCACAATACCAAATCCAGTTGAAGCTCAATTTCACTTTATTGTTATATCCCAGTGAGACGATTCGTATAGAACTTATGTTGGCGTTTGCATAGAAATTCTATATCTCAGATATACATAATTTCTCTACATACTTCATTGATACCAGTAAATTTGGCATTAAATAAAATTGACATTTTATAAATTTGCTCTTGTGCATTTATTTTTTAAATACCTTTTTCTTCTAACAGATACATGACTGATTTTTTTGCTAATTAGCAAATCATTTATATAATAAAAGTGAAAAGTAAGAGAAGTAAGTAAGTGTGGAAGTGTTTAGGGTCTTTAAAAAACGAATGAGTTTAAAGTTAATAATATGAGTTAACTATAGTATTTCACTGCTTGGATGCTAAAACCTAGTTTTAAATTTTATGAAAATAATAAACGTTACTATTTTGTCAGCAACGACTACATTGATATTCGTTCTATACAAAGCACAACATGTCTTTCTCAATGCTCTTTATACACAGAATCTCTGACCTCTCGAGTTCCGCAAAATAGTTTAAATAAACTTACAAATTAGATACATAAAATAGAAATAAACAGAAACAGAAATCTCTAAAATTAAGTTACTATTGAATTTGTTACTATTATAGTTAAATTATAAATTTCATCAGCTGAATTACAAAAAAGAACCTTTAAATACAAATATATTTTAGACCATAAATCTTCTGACATAATTATTTCTTATGATTGTTTTACTTAAGGATAATAATCTACAAAAAAGATGACATACGATTCTTGTCCTGTTGCGCTGATCATGGAGCTGAGCGAGAGAGAGAGAGAGATAGTGAGAGAGAGAGAGAGAGAGAGTGAGAGAGAGATAGTGAGAGAGAGAGAGATAGAGAGAGAGTAAGAGGAGCAAAACGTACTATTCTAGTTCTGTTGAGTTGATCATGGAGCTGAGCAATGAGCTTCTTGTCTTTCTCTCTATCGCTGTCGAGGATCTCGACACGACGTCTGAGCAGATTGATCTCAGCCTCGTAGTCTGACAGCTGCTGGTTCTGTCTGTCGATCTTCTCTCTTCCCTCAAACACTGCCTGGTTAGCCTCGTCCAACCTACAACAGTAAACCGTTATCTTATCTTATCCTTATCTTATTTTATCTTATCTTATCTTCTCTTTTCCCTCAAACACTGCCTGGTTAGCTTCGTCCAACATGTCGCCAACGGTTAGGTGAAAGAAATTATTAATAGAGTTTGGGTAAGGCGAGAACTGGATAGGTCATATGCTGAGAAGGAATGGTTTGCTGAAAGAGGTAAAAGAGGAACGAATGGAAGAAAAAACACAGAAAGACAGAGACTTCGCATGTTGGATGAATTGGCAACTAATTCGTATGTTAATATGAAGAGAAAAGCAGAGGATAGAATATGTGGAGGAGTCACTGCCACGGACCTGCCAATAGGCAGTGCACTAAGAGTCAAGACAAGATAATGAAATTCATTGTCTCGAAAAACTGAAATAAATAATTAATATATAATATATTATTATTGCTTATATTATTCTATTATCATTTACTTATATTATTATTTGCTGCATTTTTGTTTATTGCAATACATTAGCAGTATCATATCTTTTTCTTCTTCAGTGCACTACCAAGTGACATGTTCAAGGTACATATTCACACTCAAAGTCTGTTTTCTCGTTCCATAAGAGCACTCCTTAGATCAACAAGTTAATCCCTTCACAAAGTCTATGCCTTATCAATACCTTATGTAGCCTATAGCTTAGGAAAAATATGGCTTCTGAGGTGGTGTCCCGTTGCCTTCCTCAGTATCATATATGATCTATTAATTATTGCATTATTTTGTTGATGATTGCAGTACGTTGCTAAAACATTAACAACATAACAGCAATATACTGATAGACTGTCTGTCAACCTAATGTCTAACTTGAACGTTTAATTTAAGCTTCACTGCTTCAAAGGCAATGCTCCATTAAATATGGCACATCTCTTACTTATAAAAATAGGGAGACTGTGAACACAAATCGTCTTCAACAGCTTCGCTATATTAGATTATTAGATCTTGAGAGCATATATTAACTTTAGCTTAATTACCATGCTTCAGTTTCATCAGTCCAAGCCTATTCACAAAGGTTTAGATGTGATCAGATAAAGAACACTGTGTTAAACTCACTTGGCTCTGATTTCATCAAGCTGTTCCTCCAGGGAAGCGACTCTGATCTCCAGTCTCGCCTTCTCTTTCTCAGCGTCATCGAGCAGCTTCCTCGCCTCGTCCAGCTCAGCCTGGTACATCGCCTTGATCTGGCTCGTCTCCTTGCCCCAGCGTGCCTTCAGGCGCTCCAGCTCATCGGCCAGGCGACGGTTCTGAGCCTCCAGGAATCGAACCTTCTCGATGTAGCTGGCGAACCTCTCGTTCAGGTCAGCCATGTCCTTCTTCTCCTTGTCTCTCGAGTTCACCACCTGATAATAGAGGAATTATATCAATATTCGTAGTAATGCGTGGAAGTATAGGAGTAAACAACAGGATTAATATTAGGAGTATTTGTACGAGTAATTACATCAGTATTTGCGGAAATACGAGGAATTATATGAGTGCAATAGAATGTATAGTCTTTTTGTTAGTTCAATGATGCTATTGACACCACTAATTCAATTAATTGAGCAATCAGTCCAGCAGCGATATCTCACCAACTATTGCATCCTCTTTCCGATTCAGGTATGTAAAACTAAAACAAATTAGATCAGAAAAGATATGCATCTGAATGTGTGAGATAACGCCCAGCAAGATGTTGGCATAGTATGAAAATGTTTCGACTGTCAGAAAATTATAGCAACGATCACAAAGATAATTCTACAAATTAATTACAATTCAAAATATTATCCGATATTTATCTTAGACAATAAATTTCATACGATATAGTAATTGATTTGATATCAAAATTATAATAATAAATTAGAAATATAAATTCAATTCTAATTAATGTAAGTACATGTATCTCTTTAAGAGAAATTAATAGATAAATCAAAACGCATAAAGCAGTACCTGATGCACACCGGTGGCGGTGACGGAGGCGTAGGCTCCTGGCATGGCCCCGATAGATCCCATGATGGACCGGTCGATGCTGACACTGTGACCCGACCCACCACGACCCACGACGGGTCCTGCCCCGTACGAGCTCCTCTGAATGACGAGGTGCCTGGGGGTGATGGTCGTCTTGTAGTGGGCCGTCACATCGGGCTCATAGCTCGTCTTGGTCGTGTGGGTGGAAGAGCTGCCCGCAGGGATCGTCCCACCTGATGTGTACGTGGTCGTCTTGACCGTAGTGCTGCTGCTGCGTGACATGGTTGATGAGTCTGCTAATGTTACAAATAAAGAACTTCATTTACGTAACAGTTTTTACCTGAGGAGTATCCTTTTAGCCTCAGCGTAGTGCTAATAACAGCATTAACTGGGACTGAATATATGTCTAATTATTCACATATCATAGCAGCACAGCAGTCAGCATATTTCGAATAACATAAAGGTACTTAGGCCTAAGTAAAACGCTAAGAGAGGCACTCCAATACATGCAAAACCAGACCATCAATGAGGGAGCATAACACCCTATCTAGTTGACCACCTGGATACCAATCACCTTGCAGAAGCTTTACTACTGATGTGTCACGTGCCGAGTTTAGTTTTGAGGTTAGAGTGGAACCAGTTAAACCAGCGATAATTGAAACCCCATACTGCCAACTACTATTTATCGGTCACTAAATAAAATCAAACTAAGACTGGAACTAAGTCTACGGTGTTAGCAGAAAACTAAAAACGCTATTGATGTATCAATCATTCTAGTGAATAGCGCTTAGATTGCCTTCCATGAATGACAAACGTTAATCAAATGCCGCATGCTTAAAGGAAATATTGGCACTTAATTTGTGAGCGAGGTAGCACAGGCTTTATACAGTATTACGTCATCGATAGCTCCATATCACAGTCCAAGCTATGTCAATGGAACGGAAGTTCAATATTTGTTTAAACGACAGACCAGAAAAGTAGAGAATAGTAAATGCGGAATACGACTGCGTACATCTTAACGGCACATTTGAAAGTTCACTGATCTCAACCAGTGAATATTCAGCTTCCATAAACGAGCGCTAACATAGAGATATAAAAAATTATTATTTGATCCAGCTAATATCAAATTATTATTTGATATTAGCTGCAAAATGTAAAATTGCCTTGTCCAATCTTTAGGATTAAGATGTGAAAATTATGAAGTTTAAAGGACATCAACAATTAATATTGACACTGGCAGCACTGGCAGACAAGTTCATGTCTACTAAATCAGATGACCTATTCACTAGCATCTCAAATTTCTATTGGTGTACACTTTAAAATGTTGAGCTACATGTGTATGTAGAAAGGTAAATATGCTTGAAAACTTCACAAATCCTTAGGCTAAGGTAAGTCTAATGCAAACTTTAACTCTGGAATAATATTAGTCACCTTCTAATCTGCAATTTCACATCTTTACGATCATGCCATAGATTAATTGGTTATTAATTATTATATTACAACAGTATAATGATTTAAGATTTGCATCATGACCCTGAGAGGTTACTTAATAAAATTACTCTTAATCTCATATTTAAGTAACTTACCAAGATATTGAAAGGAAAAGACAAAAGAGCAACTGCTGCTCTTATTTCTAGTTCTCTGAGCTGTCCGAGACCTGACAAACTGCCTCACTGTCTGGACACCGGATTCAGTTATATACGACCAGTCTATGACGAGGATGAGTCATGAGTTAGGAGTGTGGAACAAGACTCTACCTGTCTCGCGGCTACCATGACATCCTTTCGTTGAAGCTAATCGTGGGTAATCTATTACGTGAATACACGTAGATAGACCGGTATTTGTATAAGAATATTTCATTCATGAGAAATGGTTTTGTTGATTCATAAGAGAGTTCTCCATAAAAAGTCAGTACGATTATTTATCTATTATAGAATACCATTGTTCTCTCCGTCTAGTAGAACTTAGGTGTGTTCCAGCATTGATGGTCGATCAAAGCGATTATGCCTATGCTATATATTATTTCAAATCATCTAATTTAAAATCATCTCCAGTAATTGGTGGCATATGATTGCTGAGTCAGTGGCATGCTGTTTAGGCTTTTGATTGAAAATCAGTATGTACAGGGTTTCAATCTGACTCTCCCGTAGCTCATATCATTTCGAGAAATTAAACTCACGCTAACACCAGCATTAGTATTTAACTTTTGTAAAAAAGACAGCTTCTCATCAACTTTATATCTATGGATGAGCTTTTAGTTTTCTGAGCCTCATTTACGTGCCTTCAGGGTATGCTGACTACAAATTCATCTATCTGCATTTTATATACATGTATGTGCAATTGTGTCTATGTTTGTGCATGTGTATATGTATTTATTTACGTGTATAGCAGCCTCTCTGCATGAATGTGCATATGAATGATGCTTCTCTCTGGGTCAATGTACTGTGTGTGTATTGGTTAAGTTTGTTTTAGGTTAAAAAAGCTAATGTTAACGTCAGTTTCCTCACTCGATAACGATGTCAGTAACGGTCGAGCCCAGGATTTTAACCCCGCACAAACTGATCCGTTTTCTAGTAGCCTATCTTACCGATCCGGTAGATCAACTTATCAAGTTTTGTTTTATTTACTTCACAATTTTGTTATGATGAGGCATTTTCGACCAGACTGGTGTTACTAGTCTCTCGATTTCCTGAACCAGTATAATTAAGTTAAGAGAAGTTTAGTTGAAAAAATTTGCAAGCAGTTTTCTTTAATTACACCGCGCATACACTCGCTCCATCGAAGTTATGAAGTTTCATATCACGAGATATTAACACTTTTATAAATTAAATTAATTTATCTATTCATTTATGACACGAATTCCACATGAGATACATGACAAATTCTCAACAACAGAAAAGAAAAGCGTAGGAACGGAAATAATAATAACTGGATGGAGCCAGTGGCGAGGTCTGTAAAATTTTCGACCGCGGATCAGTATGTGCGGGGTTCAAATCCTGGGCTCGCCCGTCACTGACATCGCTTTCGAGTGAAGAAGCTGACGTTAACAACAGCATTACCAGCTTTATCGGCCTTGTTGAGGCGCCTGCATATCCATAAAAAATAAACCGCAGGAACAAAATTGTGTACACATAAAACATATATCACATAAAATTCAGCAGTTTACGCTTATCAAAGAGTCCCATAAAACAATTGAGAGTTTAGTAAAAAATCTAAAATTACTGTGAATTATAGGCCCTATGTGAAGTTACAATCAAAGGTAATTAAGTACCACTATCAATTATCACTCGAATTTACTATTAATGATTTGGAATATGAAGTATGCAGAAGGATTGCACAAGCAAAAGTGGGATTCGGTAATTGGAGAGAACTTTAAAGAAAAAGTCTAAAGAAAGATAAAGATATTGAAAACCTTGGTTTGAACCACCATATGGATGGATGTAAAACATGGCCCTTACGGAGGAAGATATTAGGAAACTAGAGGTATAAGAAATATGAACATGGAGAAGAATGGAGAGGATTAGCTTGACTCATAGTAATTTATTACGTTAGGGTTCCTTGCAACTAAACCATCCAACCCAGTTGATTCCATATCCATCCACATAAATATAATTTATTGATAAACAAAATGCATTACTATTATTACAAATTATAATATCTATCATTGTTTTGAGATCAGACATACGATTCTACATTATGTATGTGCAGTGCATATTAATTTATAAAATGGTGTATCTCAGTGATATATGAATAGTTAATAGATATACATGTATAAAGCAGTCACACGCTCCTCGTATTTCAGGGAGTTCTTGATTCAATACAAAGTCTAGCAGACTTCATTGGACGTGAACGTACAGGCATTTCTTGATTTAACAATTGTCCTTTAGTTCTCGCTAATGTCAAGAGTGCTTCCACTGATAGCGGAATGTTTCGCACCAACCGTTCATAACTCAACATGCTAGCACTCGCATATTTTTCATACTAGACGCATTTAAGACATTACGAGCACATATTGACATATGCCTATTATAAAAGCTCAGAGCATAACTTATAGGCAGTTCCTTATCATGTCAGTGGCAGAGAGAGAAAGAGAGAGACAGAGACAGAAGAAAGAGAGAGACAGGGATATAGATACAGAGAGAGAGAGAGAGAGAGATAGAAAAATAGATAGAGAGAGAGAAAGAGAGAGAGAGAGCTGGATTTTAAACCTGCTCCTACTGATCCGAGGTGGAACATCTAACTGATCATATTACCAACTCAAATCTGTAATCTGTAGTAACTGTTGCAGTTTACACATGTAATATAAAGTTCTTTAGATTCATACTGCGGATAAAGTTTGAAGTCTTTATATAGGCCTACATGTAGATATGATAATCGCTTATACTACTAATCGCCTTAGCATATATGGCACATATCACTACAGACCTATTGAACTAAACGTCTATATTTATAACTTCTATCTGTTCCAGATGGCAGCCAGAAGTAAAACTAAAAGAAAGAAAATGTTGGAAAGTCCATTATAAAATGAACTTCAGCTCACTGATGTGAGAAATTTTATAAGAGCGAGAAGAAGAGTTCAGCACAAAGAGGTTTATGTAAATATATTCCACCTCACAGTATTGGATACATTTTACATAGTTTAACTACAGTATGTCAGTCGTGTCTAAGAGAAATTACGTGTACATCTACATTGCGTTCAGCAGCATAACACAAGTCTGGCTCCACGAATATCCTAATCCATGCTCAATGAGCTTTAGAGTAAGATGGGATTTGCCGTTACTGAGACTCGAACTAACAACGGATTATTAAGTGGCACATAAGTTGTTCAAAGGGCACTGCTTTTTTGACATTTTAATTATTTATCCAATTAGCCGTTCCTATCGAACATAATACCGACAATTTTCAAAGCAACCTAATATTACAAGTAATAACCGGAAATGCGCTAATAAAATATAATACATCATATATGGGCTGAGCGGGTGGCTTATTGGCAAATTGCTTGAAGGTGTACCAGTAGGTGCAGGTTCAAATCCAGTCCTCTTCCTGTCACTGACATGTTATTTTAGCAGGAACTAACGCTAAATTTGTCTTTCACCTTTAGCCCCTTAATATACCATGTTGTACGTATGAAGTTGTTCTGTACAAACAAGCTCAGAACTGCTCTTGCGGAATCTTACAATCAAACATCATGATTATGCATCATTAGTAATGTTTGATTGTCTCTTTCGCAGTATCTCTTTGTTTAATTTATATCATTTTGCTGTCACTTTCACCCACTCTCCATATTTATACTTATATTTGTTCTCTTCAATCTTTGCATTTGTGGCTCGTATAATAATATTATATAACCTACGATAATGTTTATAGCGGTGTCAAGGCCGGTGTCCGGTGTTCGAGACAGCTTTACAGGTTCCTGGTAGGTTATTATTAATCCTTTCCATGGTTAATCATATCTTTGCTATTGACAGTGCCAATCGGCAACATGATCCGATACAAGACTACAAGATATACATGTATATATATATATTACTATTCACATATGTATGCTTATTATGAGTATTTTGTATTATGAAGTCTGGAATGAGTGTTGCTGGATAGCGCAAAGTTTCGCTCATATGTAGAAATGTTTACTAGTTTAGATATTAATTTAAATGTAACTTATATTTAGCTTATGATTAGGCTACTATTGAATCCTTCCTGTAAAGTAGTCTCGAAGACCGAGTTCGGCCATAACACTGCTATATAAGTTTTCGTCGTTAATACTAATCATAATATATATATATATATATATATATATATATATATATATATATATATAAATATATCAATCTAGTTTATAATCTACATGTATGTTATAATCTAGTTTATAATGTAGTTCTTATAACCTAGTTCATAATCTTGTTCGTAATCTAGTTTATAATCCAGATCATAATCCAATTTAATAAATCCACTCGAGATGACTCCTTCACTCGGTTGATGACCCTAATTTTGTTTTTCATTTAATTTAATTGATTAGTTAAACGATTGACTGTTGCATTCATTCATGTATAAATTTATTAATTTAATGATTGCTTGATTTGCTAGTTCGCTGGTTAACTAAACAGTCAATCAATTGATTGATTGACCTAATGATTATTGATTGATTTATTGATGGTCTGACAGAAGCGTCAGGATCAGGTACAGGTTCATACCCAGAGTCTGCTTTCACGATCCATAAAGAGCAAGATCACCAAGTTAATCCCTCCACAAAAGTCTAACCCTTAAGTAACCTCTAGCTTGGGAAAAATTTGGCTCTGGTGTAATTTTCCGTTGCCTTCCTCAGTTCTTAACTTTCATTAACGATATTTTAAAAATCTAACAGTTGTACTGTTAACATATAAAAGGACTTTATGCAAATTCATTCACAAAAACTATTGCTTTGCATAGAGTAAGGGAATCGTCGGTTGATCTATAATGAAATAAAAAGCTGGTAAAACTAATTTTAACGTCAGTTTCGTCACTGGAAGGCGATGTCAGTGACGGGCGTGCCCAGGATTTGAACCCGCACATACTGATCCGCGGTCGAATATCTACATGTAAATACTGGTTATAATTGGATACGAATGCACATATTTTACTAATACAATCACGAAAAAGCTATTTATCGTTCGTTTCAGTTGAAATGTTGACATCAGCGTCGTTAACGGCTCTAGTGTTTCTTTCTACAGGTTGTTGCACCCTTTTTCTTAGCTTGGCCGGCTCTAGCACCTGCAAAATATATTTATTTATTATTTGAAGTAATATTTAATTTTTATTTATCTTATGTCAGAGTTTGACCTCTAGTTTATCTCAAGTGGACAAAGCGCTGACTTACACTTTATTGCTACACTTGGATAAATGTCGAACGATACAAGAACACAATGACCTTGGCATTCATCAGAAATTTTGACGAAAATGTTTTATATTAATTTTTATGTAGGCCCAATATTTATGCAAATTGAATCCAGCATTCCAATGCATATAAGCTAAATAGCCAATAGTAATAATAATAATAATAACACACATTAGAGTGAAATGATCAATTACGTTGTTTTTTATCACTTTTAATACCACATGTTAAATCCGTTAGGCGATTTTGTCCATTTTCCGAATAGCCAGTCCAGTGAATGTCCGAGATTTTACTTTCAGATCAGCGCGGCTAGGATTTGAACCCACGAGGGTTCAATTCACCTCAGGGTCTGTCATTTAAAACTTCATGACGTTATCTACGCCTCTAACGATTGCGCTATTGAGACATTCAAAAAAAGTGTCCCATGATATCTCAGCCAGTGTGTGAGTGAGATATTAAGACTTACCAAAGTGTTCTAGAATTAAACCAATTATTTATTTATAAAATTTATTAACAATAATAATTATTGTTTATATTTAATATTTAATATATTAAAATAAATTACTATATTTATTTCTATTGTTAATACAGATCTAGTTTTATTTGGAATTTGTTCCTGTTATCTACTTTACACAAATTAAAAATCTACAGTACATGTTCTGTAGCACCATCTACAACTGTACTGCTACTGTAATTCTAAAGAGAGAGAGAGGGAGAGAGAAAGACAGAGAAAAAAAGAGTACTCTCGTTCTTCTCTCTCTTTCTCTCTCTCTCTCTCTCTCTCTCTAATCTTCAGGTCGTAGATAAATATTCCTACTAAATATCTTCTAGATTTCTGACCCTCCGTAGAAACTCCATCTAGCTGTAAATTTTTCTGACTAAAAGAACTATGCTTTTAATGTAATGAATCGGGTTAAATACCGAAAATGTTTCTTACATGTACGCCAAAGAAAGCTGTAAATCCGAAATGCGATTTAAACTTTATTCCATAACCAGTGAAATAGCGACAGTAAAATGCCGTAATCTGTAATATGGCTATAGCATGTTAGGTGTTAGATATGTTAGATGATTTAAAGACCCACGCATAAGTGTAAATGAAGAGGAAAGCGGAAGACAGAGTAGAGTAGAGGCGTTATATACCATGGACCTGCCAGTAGGCAGCACACTAAGAGAGAGAGAGAGAGAGAGCTATAGCATACCAGCTTTAGAACTTGAAGCAACAGATTTTTTAACATGATTCTTTTTGGATTTAGTTTTGGATGACCTAGAATCTCTTTTACTCGTTTTACTCGATGCCTTGGAAGATCTACGGCTACAGCAGTCGCCTTGAGAATCAGTCCTCTGTCGACCTCTACAGCTGTTTCTACTGCTGCTACTATTGCTGCCTCTGCTGCTGCTACTTCTGCTGTCACTGCTGCCTCTGCTGCTTCTGCTGCCTCTGCTGCCACTGCTGCCACTGCTGCCACTGCTGCCACTGCTGCTGCCTCTTTTGCTACCACTGCTGCTGCCTCTGCTGCTTCTGCTGCCACTGCTGCTGCCTCCGCTGCTGCCACGTCTGCTGCCTCTACTTCTGCTGTCGTTGCTGCTTGAGCGTCCACTGGAGGCACTTCTTGATTTTGTTTTCGCTCGTTTAGCAGGTTTTGGTCTACTCGCAGATCTTGAGCTAGCTCTTGGAGCACTTGCTTTTCCTTTTGCATTCACACATTTGCCTTTTCTCTTACTTCTAGTGGTGGTCTTTGTTTTGGCAATGCTTCTACTACTGCTCGCGTTGGAAGATTTCTTCTTAGTCTTTGTTCTGGCAGTGGTTTTCTTCGAAGTTTTTCCACTACTCTTAGGGACGCGGGTTCCACTCGTCCTACGTCCTGTGCTGGAAGATCTGGTTCTGCTACGAGTAGCTTTACGATCAGTTGATCTCTTTCTGGTCCTGCTTTTCGACTTTCCAGCTTTGCTACGGGCACTTCTAGATCTGTAGCTCGCACTTCTAGTTCTGCTCTTGGAACTTTGAGATTTTTTTCGTGTACTCTTCGTCTTTCGACTGTCTCTATTGGACGAGGAAGGCCTTGCTCTGCTGAACCCACTGGCGCGTGTGCTTGTGCCAGGACGTGACTTGCTGGTCACTGTTTCTTTACTATTCCCTTCCTGCTCTCGGACGTTTTGATCAGCAGCGGTAATTGCCTCTGTGGCTGAAGGAAGGTCATGGCTCGTGTCACACTGAGGGCACGTGTTCTCCGTATGACGGTCATACTCAGCCAGTGTGCCTGTCCAGTTGCAGTCGTTAGCAAGACATCGGACCTGCTTGCGGAGTAGCGTAACTTCCAAAGGACTTTTACGATAGGTGCCGAGGTGGGAACAGATTGGACATTTCGTGGGCAAGGTCTTGTAACCGATGGTGCACTTATTCCAGCTTTGAATGCAGGTCTTGCAGAACTGATGCCCCACCTGACATTGTACGGCGTTTTTCAGTATCTGCAAGCTGCAGCGAATATGACAACAAATAATTAAAAACGAAAATCTCTCATAGGTAAATTTTTGCATATTTATTATTACTGCTCAATGTTTTTATTTCCTCTCCCTCGAAAAGTGCATTGCTCCTCCAAAGAATCTTCTATGGTTAGCAATTCTTTCGTCACATATCAGTTGTGTCATTTATACTACATGTGTAAACTATTTAACATTATACAGTGCAATGTTCATACTGTACGCAGCCTTTTAATTTTTAAATTATTCTTTTTCTAAAGCTACAAAATCAAGACTCTTCCTAGAATCATCTCTCAAATGCTAATTCCTTGATTCCAACTAACCGTTTGCAAAATATTTTCATTTCCCCCTCCTTCGAAAAGAACATCGCCCCATCCGAGAATTCTGCGGTCAACACTTCAAGCCACATCGCTGGTGTGTCAATATAATTATTCATGTATATCCAACACTTTTATTATATAACGTATTAAATCAAGAACAAAAAGTATACTTTTAATATACTTTTTGTTCTTGCTTCACTTAGCTTTTCTGAGCTCTTCTTTTGTAGCCTCCTATAATTAATTTGAACAGTACTGTTTAGTCTATTCGTGCAATGGCCTGAAAACATGTGATTCGAATAAATTTATATTAAAATATTTAAATCATTTAAATCAAGTAGTTGTATCTTATAAAATATGGCGCTTCTAATTTATCAAATTCTCTTTTAATAATTTGAACAAATCGCTCGCTCTATCCAATTATTTTTACCTGATATTTTCATTTGGATTGCTTTCTGAGTTTGCTTTCAATTTCATGCTCAAGTCCAATTGAAATATGCAATTTACAATTAATAGAAATTATTACTAACTTAGTAAATACATCTATTTTAGGTGCACAATACGCTAATACAATACAATATAATGAAGATTAAACGTTCGTTTCCTTATATAAGGAACCGAATTTACCCGCTCTTATAAACGGAAAGATATTCTCGCCGATATCAATCTCTACCATTTGACTTTATCCTCGAGATAACTACAAATCTGCTTCTTGCATCTTATGAAACTTTTCTATTCTCAACTTTATCTTGAGCCTGTCATGTCACATTTCCAAGAATTCAAAACGTTTGCGCGGATTTCGCGCTCTCCTATTGGCTGGAGCCACCTGCGACGGTTGAGTATCAGCCCCTGGCGATGACTTTGTTTTAATGTAACGGTGACATTATCTGCCCGATTTCAATAAGATAAAGTTCCGTCACATGTAGCTGAAATCAGCTCAGATGCCGAACGACATCTCGTTCATAAGATGCAAAAGCGACTTACGGCGACGATATCTTTCTGATCTTCGCTTTATAAGATCGGAGGCGGTGCTAGGTACAGTACATTACAATATATTATTAATAGGCGAGGATACATTTTATAAGAACGTTTTGAATTTTAATAACTGACTAGAGTTTACATAATTTTATCTAATGGCCAACGTCTACTCCTAAACAAAGGTTGATATTTCTTTAAGTTTCATACTAGGTCTTTCTAAACAAGATATGTCAACAACAAATTATCAGAACTTCTGAAAAACTTCAAATCCGCTACATCAAATATGTACTTAGACACCAATATTTACATAATACTCACCAGATATTACACTCAAACATTTGTTCCTCTTCCTGTGTTAGATCAACGAATATCTCCTCAGGGTACCCTCCACCCCTGCCCTCTGCTGACAATCTCTTTGTAGAGGCTCTGGGTAGCCCCAGTGAACGCCTCAAGCCTGGCGAAGACATCTGACCCAGCTGAGCTGATGAGACCTGCTGACCCTGAGGGCCTTGCTCATCAGTCTGGGTCTGTCCACCAACTTGACTCCGCCCACTCTGAGAACCTTGACCTGTATCTGCGGCAGATGTACCTGTCATATGGGATCCTGCATTGTTCAAGGGTAATGTGGGTTCAGGTGGTCGATTTGGTCTCCAAAAAGTTCTCGACATTACTTGAACAAAGTTTTGTAGCCGGCGCCGGAAAGCCGTGGTTGATCACGTGTTTACTGCCTATATAATTGATTTAATGAATGAACCAACTTAAGAACACAGACTAAACAGCGAACTTTAAGCCTATCATTAAAGCATATATTAATATTAATAACAATTAGTATACTGTACAGTATACTTATATTTATTTTTATTTTTATTTTTTTATATACTATTTTGCTTATTTACGTATGCATATGCGGTATTAGTTAGCATTATTCGTATTATTAATGAATAAGTATATAAAGATAATACGTGATGTTTGACTTGCTAACGAGGGATAACATCCAGTGACAATATATGTACAGTCACTCTCTCAATAACATCGACTAAATTAAAACAGATACAAGGCCATTAATTAAAATAAAGGACTTAATTAACTACTACCAAGCGATGCAAGCAATTATGTATTATAAACGCCTTTTAGGGCAGTCTGATGGATGTCTCCGAGATATATGCTGTACATGAAAATTTAGCTTCGTTTGATAATACCATCCATTTAAACTGATACCTTGAGCTAGAATGAATGGAATAGCTGTATTTTATAGATTTTCAAATACATTTGTTTATAAAGGTATCTATATCCATGGTGTAAAGTCCACCGCGGTGCGTGATATTTTTAATTCTCCACTTACTACATGTCTTTATAATACCAGATTAGCTAATATTAATTACTATTAATAACTCATTTTTTTATAAATCCTTTAGATAATATTGTTTGCGGTCTGGAATAATATTCCTTTTACCATTCGTAAAGTACAATCTTTTAATCTCTTTATAAAACACTATAAAGACTTTCTATACACAACTTTCTAATTAACTTCACCTCGAGCTTTGGTTTCTGCGTTTACCACTTGCTTCTATTTTGATCGATTAGACCTATTTTCCTGTATTTTAGCAACTTTATGAAAATCTGTTGTGTTGTAATCTGCAATAATTGGCGTATTATTGTGCGTTGTTGGCTGAGTACGTTTGCTTATGATTGTGGGCTGTCAACTAGATAGGATTTATTTATCCTCTTTGATGACCCGTTTGTATCTGCAATTTTGTATTTCATGCTTTGATGAAAATGTAATGTAACATTAAACATAGTAACCGTAAATAGTATTAAATTGGGAAGAAACGTTTAACAAATCATAACCAGTAAGTCGTGTGGTGTTTTGGCGCCAGTTTGTGTAGAGTCTGCAAGAGACGTCCCTGACATTGACCTATGGCAAGGAACCGGACGCTATATTCTTATTGATTGATTGATTAAGCAAAGCTTAAGACCATAGTGCATTGTATACCTTAATGTAACCTTTATTTTGAATAAATATGGCCTCTGTTATGGTTTCTCATTTCTTCTTTAGTATCCAACTTAGTCGCCTCTTATGATACGTGCAGTGTACGGTTTGTTAATTTTGCCGTGGTTCGGACACAACACGCAATTTTATTTTCTATAATTATATTATACAATATTTTATTGTTTTGGTATAATCTTGTGTTGTGACGTTAAGTAAAAAATTACCGTTATTCAAGAAGATCGTAAAATTGAGTTTCAAGAATTTCTGATAAAATTAAAATGTAAAAAATTAAAGTATCTGATTGTTGTTTAATATTATTCGTTACTCTTCGATAATATCTATTTTAGAAAATTAAACTAATTACTAGCGATAAACCACGCCCATCAACCCCGGCTATTTCACTACATCCCGACTTAAATTCAACTGTCGATTCCCACCCTCTCTCCCGAATCTCTCGCTACTCCCCGATTGACCTCTCCCCCGGGTGACTGACTGACTTCCCTCCCTCGGGTGACTGACTGACTTCCCTGGCCTGAATTCGACTGACTTCCCTCCCTAGGCTCTATCAAAGTCTTTTACTGGAAAACTAGACCTGAATGAAAACTGGATGTTTAGTTAGAGAGGACGCCTTGCGTCCTCTTTGATGGCTTAGTTTTTTTCGATTTCTTATGCACATTTCTTTGCACTTACAGGACTTATTGCACTTATTACTGAGATTCTGAAAATGCTTATTTAAGTTTTGTCACACGTTCATTTATGTGATTACTCAGTGTGAAAATAAATTACTCTGTGTGAAATTGTTTGAAAATAAAACATATTTCACTCCCTCTCTCCCTCTCTCCCTCTCTCCCTCTCTCCCTCTCTCTCTCTCTCTCTCTCTCTGTCTCTCTCTGTCTCTCTCTCTTTCTCTCTCTCTCTCTTTCAGGTGATGCAGCGGTCGCCTGTCAAACACAGCAGCACCATTCTACTGCTGTGTATGTGTTTATGTATTTTGATAAAAATAAAAACACATAATTATTTGCCCTGCGCAGTATTTAAAAACAAAATGTGAAGCCAAATGTTACTTTAAACTGTGCGTATTGTCGATTTTATCGCTTTACTCTAGCGCTGTAATAATATTTCAGATTATTTCATTTAGTGCAATTCAGTTTGTATCTTGACGGACTATGTAGTCAACTCAAACCCATGAGCCGCTGCAGCCACGGGCGTGAAGAATTAGGCCTACTTGTAGTTGTATCCGCCGTGTGATATCGTCCGTGATATCGTCTCCAGATGAGGAAGCGAGGAAGGAAGAAAATACAAACATCTATCGCCACACAACAGTACTGCTGTATCAAGGATCGAAAACCCAAATATAATGGAACGTTCGATTTGAAATACTCAAACAAAGCAGTCAATGAATTGCAAAAAATTGTACCCATTGTAGGC
The DNA here is from genome assembly GCA_905160935.1 of Enchytraeus crypticus. NCBI lineage: Eukaryota > Metazoa > Annelida > Clitellata > Enchytraeida > Enchytraeidae > Enchytraeus > Enchytraeus crypticus. The sequence goes on along the minus strand of CAJHZI010000421.1, from coordinate 590,485 downwards.
TATCTTTCTAGCCAATGGTGCCTAAAAGTGAACTTTCTCACTCTCGGCCTGTTTCTAATCATAACTTCATTTCCAAAATGCTTGAAAGGGCTATATAAGCATTTCTTTGTCTTCATTTAGATTCTTTCTCATCACTCTCACCTGTTCAATCTGCCTAGCGTAAATTCTACTCAACTGAAACTGCACAAACCACGATCCACAATGATCTCTGTCAAGCCATCGATGTACAGCACGTATCTTCTCTTATTCTTCTCTATCTCTCCGCTGTGTTTGACAGGATAAATCACAATGTATTCCTCTCTAGACTAAATTCCTTCTTCGGTACCTCTGACACAAGGTTAGTTTTGAACTATCAATTTAAGTTAAAAAAATTCGTAAGAAATCGAAAATATAACTGACTTCGAAATGAGTTTAAGATTAGCTTCATCAACCTAGGCCTATAGAATATAGATATAAGTTATAAATAGTGATGACTATAACTTTCTTCCATACCCAAAATATGGTCAATATTGCTGGTATTCGAACTCCTGGCATTTTGCTCGCATTGCTGTAAATCTGTTAGTGCATTAATTGGTACGCTATATAAAGGCATAAATATTTAATGGGTATGGGTATTTGCTTAAAATTCTCCTCACTTGTTTTTCTATAAATCTGCTTTATTTCGTAAGATACCTCGATTTTCTACACATTCAGCATATTACAATGACTGATTGTTACACATAGTTGCATACACATAGGTATGATAATCTTTGTCATTATTTATCACAATTTATTCAAATAACGAATTATTAAGCAGCTGTTAATAGAAGTCAGAAGTAAATTGCATAACTAAAATTACTTAGAAATAATCCGAAGTTTCCCTAAATAATGAAAGTTTTAACAACTTTTTTCTCTACCTACAAAAGTCAGCAACGCGTACAAATAGGTGTTAAACAAAAAGCTTACGTAACCACCGATATGAGCTGGACAAGTTTAATAATTAAATTATAAAATTCAATCAAGGAGACGTCGATCATTTCCGCGCCTTTTATCTCATATCCATTCTTGCCTAGGCGCAGCTAATGCAACTCAGATCAAGAATCTTGGATGAGGAGCGTTCAGGCAGCTAGGGCAGCCTGCAGGACCGTTCAGGAAGCTAGGGCAGCCTGGAGGAGCGTTCAGGCAGCTAAGGCAGCCTGGAGGAGCGTTCAGGCAGCTAAGGCAGCCTGAAGGGACGTTTAGGCAGCTAGAGCAGCCTGGAGTTCAGCGTTGTGCTGCCCTTCTTTGACGACGACTATAGGAACCAATGGATGACTGGTCTTCATCAGATGACTCTGTTTCGTGTAGAGAATATAGAATGAATCTCATTATGCTCTTTGTTTAGATTAGCTTATTAGAATCTCCGCTAATATTATGTAATATAGTCAGACCTTAGGCTAACTAATAAATACATACAATTGAAAATACTTTAAATATAAAGCCAAATCATATGGTTAAAACTAAATTAACTATTTACTCAACTATTATTAACTAGATCAACTATTTTAACAAAATTGAAAGTGTTGAAAAGTTTCACTTTTATAAAAAAAGACACTGTATTTTAATTACAAATATAATAAGTGAAAAGAATACTCTGATGGCTTTTTCAACAATAAAGATCATAATCTCTACTTTTGGTTTTGCAAAGCCATAGAACCTTTAAAATATCCCAACAAGGCCAAACAGTAGGACTCTAGATTAGCGTCAGTTTTCTTCTAGATAGCATATCAGTGAAAGAGTGAGTATTGGATTTGAACCCTGCATTTACTAAGCCACAGTCGGACACCCTTATATTCTATCTGTCAAACCCACAGTGATTAGATAAACCACCTGCCTCTCTGTTCATATTCCACAAAATCATGTTCATTTAGATGTACACGATTAACAAAGTAAAGATGGGAGATAAAGTCCATTTAGTCGCATAGGATTAACAAAATAAAGATGGAAGATCTATTCAGTCGTATAGGATTAACAAAAGATGGAAAGATGGTAAATGGAAGATGAAGTCCATTCAGTAGTATACGATTAATAAAGACGGGTCTTACGTGCGCGTAGCTGAACCCGTTCTGTCTCTCAGCAGGCGAGGCTTGGCCGCCGATCCAGACGAAGCATTGCTTACCAGTGTCCAGAATAAACACGTCCTTAAAACATGTTCAAGAAACACACACTATGGCTATCATAAATACTGAACAGATTTCTGCACCAATACTATAGTCAAAAAGATAACCCCCACGAAGCTCGATATAGCCCTTGGCTTGACAAAAATATAGCTACAGGGGTGACTATTCAAAACCTTTCATAATTACTGCTTGGTCGCCTTCTCTGTAGTGCATTTTACTGCTAGTTCTTTCTGCAACGACCCAGACAAAAATACGAGATTTAGCGGTTAAAAATTCCACTATGATAAATATTATAACCTAAATCCATCAATTATTGTTTAATGTCTTTTCTCGTGCCCAAATATACGCATCAATTACACGTGGCCCAAAACAATGGAATAATTATTTATACAGTATATTATAGTTAATTCATTTTTTTCAACTTTAAGTCCACTTTCTCTATACTTATTTATAATTTCTAGATTTAATGAAATTTTTTATTTTTTTAGCCCTGATTAATCGTTCTTGCCTTAACCTATCATTAACCAGCACTTTACAATACTTTGCAGCTCTTTATATGAATATTTATGAATGCTATGGTTACCATAATTAAGCTATATAGTATTCAGTAGCAACGAAGAAATTGAGAAATTCTGCTTTTATTTATCTTTACTCCTTTCTAATACAGAAGAATCGGTATTTCCACCCAGAACTCAGGCTTCCTAGTGGCAACTACTTTCATATTAAATTTGTTACTAAGTATGTTTTAGCCTATCTGTTCAATTATGCGCTGATATAAACAAATAAGATAGTTTTAAGTTGAAATTTATTACGTTATAAAAGACATGAGGTTATTTGAAAATTTACTTTATACAGCTATATGCCTTGCAACAATGAATCAATGAGATATTTTTAAAACTGAAATATAGATCTTACAGCATCTTATAGGCCTATTCAGCAATTAGAAGTTGGTGTCTATGACCCTTCCACCACTCATAGAACTTTAGTAATAATGAGTGAGTGACAAATTGCATAATGAAAACATACCATAGAGTCCATGTCCCCGAAACGGATCCGTCCTTCTTTAATCTTCTTCATTTGTATTTTTCCAGTTTCAGCATCCGACACCCTAGACAATAAAAGCACGACGACAAAAATTATGTTATTTTTTAATTTAAATCTCTCTAATAAAGACAAAGATCTCGCTAATGAAGACAAAATGAAAACAATATAATTGTAAAGCTACAGCTTAGGCAAAGTGACGAGATTAATTTTTTCTAGATTCGTCAATCAGATATCAACAAGTGAAAGTCATTCGATTAGGGTTAAGCACATTCGGCAAGTCAAAGTTAGCCTACTATTGATGACTTAATTGCTAAATCTGTATCTTAATAACCTAATGAAATGAAAAAGCCATGTACTGGCTAATGCGAAAGTCAGAGAGGCGATGAGAGATAAGGAGAGAGCGAGAAAGAGTGAGTGAGTGAGTGAGTGAGTGAGTGAGTGAGTGAGTGAGTGAGTGAGTGAGTGAGTGAGTGAGTGAGTGAGTGAGTGAGTGAGTGAGTGAGTGAGTGAGTGAGTGAGTGAGTGAGTGAGTGAGTGTGAGTGAGTGAGTGAGTGAGTGAGTGAGTGAGTGATGAGTGAGGTGAGTGAGTGAGTGAGTGAGTGAGTGAGTGAGTGAGTGAGTGAGTGAAGTGAGTGAGTGAGTGAGTGAGTGAGTGAGTGAGTGAGTGAGTGAGTGAGTGAGTGAGTGAGTGAGTGAGTGAGTGAGTGAGTGAGTGAGTGAGTGAGTGAGTGAGTGAGTGAGTGAGTGAGTGAGTGAGTGAGTGAGTGAGTGAGTGAGTGAGTGAGTGAGTGAGTGAGTGAGTGAGTGAGTGAGTGAGTGAGTGAGTGAGTGAGTGAGTGAGTGAGTGAGTGAGTGAGTGAGTGAGTGAGTGAGTGAGTGAGTGAGTGAGTGAGTGAGTGAGTGAGTGAGTGAGTGAGTGAGTGAGTGAGTGCGCTGCTAGAATCTACCTATAGAGTTCAGTAGCAGCAGATTCAGATTTCTGCAAGTGATGTGAATCGTCTTCATCCTTCTCTGTCAGCGATGTGTAGAATGGATGCTACAAAACACAACTCATGAACTGTCTATTTATGTACACATGTGCAGATATATACATGTACAATTGTGTGTGTGTGTATATATATATATATATATATATATATATATATATATATATATATATATATAGGCCTACATATAAGTATACCTGTAAATATACATAGACTGTACATGTAGGTCTTCATGTACATGCATATAAATATAAAAGCATATACATACAATGAAATTATACATATACATAAACAAACATAAACATATATATACATATACATGTACATATACATAACATATACATGTACAACAATCTCACTCTCTCTCTCTCCCTCTCTCTCTCTCTCTCTCTCTCTCTATTGTTCTCTGATTGGCAGGTCCACGGTACATATTCGTACTCACACGCTGATTCCACGCTTCATTATTAAGATCACTCCATCAATTTACGAGTTCGTCCCTACAAAAGGATGTACGTATCCACACCTCAACACATATACATGTACATATATATACAGACTGGGGCAAAAAAATAATCCCCTAGCGAAATCTCAACAACTTTAAGAAAACTCAAAATATCTGTACGAAATATACAGAACTTCTAGGGGAGAAATTTCGGCGCATATCCTGCAAATTTGATGAAAATCTATGTAGCAGGAAAAAAATTTCAGCGTTTCTACGAAAAAAGTGCAAAATCAGTTTTAACAAGGCTTTTTTTTACTAAAAGTCTTAATAACTTGGACAAAACTCAAAATAGTTGTACAAAATTTTCGGAGCTGCCGGAAGAGGAATTTCTACATATATCCTGCAAATTTGGTGAAAATACATTCAGAATTAGCAAAAATACAGCGTTTCTTCGAAGAAACGTTACAATTAATTTTAACAAGGCTAATTTAAACAAAAGTACCGGATATTTTCTTCAAAATTTAGGAATAATTTTAACAGAAGAACGAAATTTAAGCGTCTTTTATTGGAGTACTAACAAGGTAGTGCAGGCCTAAACTCCACCACTTAAGTAAATGGCCCTTTTCAGGGTCGTTATTTTCTTTAAAAGGAACGACTGACAATTCGATAAGCCTTGTTAAAATTGATTTGAGCAGTTTTCTCGTAGAAATGCTGTAATTTTGTAACTAATAGCAATATTTTCATCAAATTTGCAGAATATACGCGGAAATTCCGCTCCTAGAAGCTCCGTAAATTTCGTAGAGATATTTAGAGTTTTCTTAAAGTTATTGAGATTTCGCTAAGGGATTTTATTTTTTGGCCCCAATCTGTATATAGGCCTAAATATATATATATGTATATATATATATTTATATTTATATACACACATATATACATGTACATAATTATATATTATACATATATATGTGTAATATACACACTATATATATATATATATATATATATATCTTCAGTGCACTGCCAAGTGGCAGGTTAAATGTACATATAAAAGTCTGCTTTCTCGCTCCATAACAGCACTCCTTAAATCAACAAGTTAATCCCTTCACAAAGTCTATGCCTTATCCATACCTTATGTAACCAATAGCTTGGGAAAAATATGGCTTCTGAGGTGGTTTCCCGTTGCCTTCCTCAGCTAGGTGGATTAATTAACATTTAATCCTGGGGAAAATATTGGTGAGGTGGGTCCCCTCTTGCAATCCTCAGCTCCTGCCTTTAGTCGCCTCTTACGTACACGCGGCAGATTGTTTGCGGTTGCCCAATTTTGCAGTGGTCCAACCACACCCGAGCACAACACGGGGATTTATATATGTATATAAAATGAATATATTTACGGAGGAATTTAGCGCTATTGGTTTAGTTGCCCGTCGATAACCGAAGTTAATCTATTATGGTCTCGGTTAGTACTTTGTGGGTGACCGCTTTGGAAGATCCAGTGTTGACAGCTTTGAAGGAAAAAATCCCAGAGTAATAGAAGGTTATTCTTAAATCCTCGCCAGCTGCAAGTGATGTACCATCAAAAGGCCAAGACTACTAATAAACATGGTGGGGAAGAAGAAAACCGGCCTTAAATAAGCATCTGTGCTACCTGACCCAGTGTGCCGTTAGATTACGTATGTATATAACCTTATTTATCTAGAAAAAAACAATACACCTTAATTGGTGACAGCATATCTAGTGTGTTATCTGTTGGTATCGGTGTTTCTCAAGGTTCCCTTTTAGGACCTTTACTTTTTATAATCTACATGTATATGGATGACATTCATAATGCCTGCTCATTCGGGTCCATTAAACTGTTTGCTGATGATTCTAATTTGTTTGTTAAACATAATTCTATTGATGAATTGTTTATCTCTGCGAATCTAGCTTGCTCTGAAATAAGTAAATGGTTTATAAGTAACAAGCTAACTGTAAATTGCTTTAAGTCTTCATATGTATTGTTCTACCCCACTAAAGACGATGAAGCTCTTATTCGAACTAATATTTTATGTTTGTACCTTGATAATAACTGCATTAATAGAATATATGTTACCAAATCCTTAGGCTTAATACCAGATGCAAATTTGACTTTTGGTGATCATATTAAATCAATAATCTGTACAATTAATAATTTTAATAGTATGTTATACAATCGTAGAGATTTTATTCTCATGAATTGTCGTAGAAATTTGTACCTTTAAATTTGTACCTTTCATTGGTGCAATCAAGGACACAATATGGTATTGAAGTTTATGCAAATACAACCAAACAGTTGCTTCAACCCTTACATGTTGCATGTAACCGAATTCTAAGAACTTTACAGAATAAACACAAGTTTCATAATGTTAAGCAACTTTATATGAATTATATTGTATTACCAATTTTTCAGTTATTCCAATTACTGGTAAACTTGTTTTTAAATGTATTAATTTCCCCGATCTGACTATGTCAGTATCCATGAAATGTATTTTTATTGATAATCAGATCTCGTTTGTGCATAATACAAAGCTCTCCGAGACCAATTATTTGTGCTCTAGTACAACTTCCGAATTCTTTAAATCTTATGTCTACAACTTTATCAATTCTTGGAACCAAATACCTCCTGATATTCGCAGTTCGAGGTCCCTAGCTAAATTCACTAAACGTTACAAATGTATATTGCTTGATGGTTTGTAAATTTCTAAATTTTCGCTTTTTTTGAGTTTGTAAATGTCCAGCTAGAGTTTTTACTTAGCTAAAGTGTGTATTTCAGTTGATTTTGTATTATACATGACATTAATATAGTTGTAGACCGTGGTCAGCTAGATAAGATGTGCATCATCTTCCCTGGCGGCCGTTTTTCTGGTTTCTACAGACTGTTTGATACCCTGTGTTTCTGGGAATTTCTTATTTTATTTCTCTTAAATGTTTATTTCTATTTGTATTTGTCAGTGATTTGGTGTTGATGCTGAATAAACACACACACACACACACACACACACACACACACATATATATATATATATATATATATATATATATATATCATATATATATATACAGGCATATATATCATATACATGTATATAATATGTATATACAGTATCATATAAATAAATAAATATATATATATATATATATATATAGAGAGAGAGAGAGAGAGAGAGAAAGAGAGAGAGAGGGACAGAGAGAGAGAGAGAGAGAAAGACAGAGAGATAGAGAGAGAGAAAGAGAGTGAATGGGAGAGAGACATACGTCAGTAGGCGTACCCTCCTCCTCTAGTACTTCAGATGTAGCTTTGGGTCTCTCTGAGCGAATGTTGTTAAGCACTTGCATACCCTGTCACAGTTATACACAATCATATTATTAGAATTCCTTTGTTGTGTTAGGACCATTGAACAATTGACCAATAGTTAAATGTGCGCCGTAACGCAAGAGGCGACAAAGCATAAAGTGAGGTAGGAAACGAGTAACCACCTCAGAAACCATATTTTTCTCAAGCTATCGGCTACATAATGTAAGGATGAGGCATGCACAATATAAAGGGATTAAATTGTTGATCTAATGAGTGGTCTATGTGGAGAGTGAAGGCAGAATCTGAATAGTAATATGTTGGGGCCTACCATAGAACTTCCTAAACATCATTCGATAAAGAGCAGCTGCTTATTCAAGCACCTTTTAGAACCCTGTCCTCATCAGCCCATCCGGTGCTGAAAGTCTAAGAACATCTGATTTCTTAGTATTCCCAATGCACAATGCAGCCGTTACCAGTTATACTCTAGGACAAAAATGCATACTGTGGCATATTACTATACAGGATATTCTTCAATCGAGAAAATTAATATAACCATCTCTCTCTAGAGTCTGCCAAGTGGCAGGTCCAAATATTCATACGCAGAGTCTACTTTCATCATCCATAAAATGCACTCCGTCAATCAAAAAAGTTAATCTTTCGTAAGGTCAAGCCTTATTTACTTCTTAAGTGGCTTATAGCTAAGGCAAATGTGATTTCTAGGAATTTTTCTGGTTACCTTAATTATTGATATATATTAATTCTCTTATTTAGTGCAGCTATCGGAGTGCTGTGTTATAGGAAAATACCACTAAGACTAAAAGGCAAATTTTATAGTGCTGTGGTAAGGCCAGTAATGATGTATAGTTCGTAATGTTGGGCATTACAAAGGGAACATTTACAGAGTTTGCAAGTGGCAGAAATGAGCCTGTTACTTCTAATGTGTGGAAAAACTAGGAAGGACCGAATGGAAAACGAATATGTGAGGATGAATTTGAATGTTGAGGGGATGGGGGATAGGTTGCCTGAGTCGAAATTGAGATGGTATGAGCATATTGTGAGAAAGGCATATGAGGATGAAGCAAAGAGAGTTTGGAGGGAAGAGCTGGACGTTAAGTTAGGCAAAGGCAGACCACAATTGACATGGGATACGGTAATTAAGAAGGACAAGAAAATATGGGATTGACTGATGATATAGTGTGGGACAGAGAGCACAGGAGAAAGTCTATTCGTATCCCGACCCTGGTTAAACTGGGAATTAAGAGAAGATGATGATGAAGATGGCTTAATTATCTTATATATTTAACGGTCACTTTAAATATTGGCACTTGGTAAGGTTGTATCCGGGACCTATCCAATAAATTCAAATAAAAATTATAAAATATAGAATAATTTATTTCATATAATCTCAAGGCATAATCCATAAATAGAAAATTAAAAGAAAAATATATTCTCGCACTAGCGGCTTTGTACATTGCATAGAATCAAAAAAATTTATTTATTTTTAATTTGATTTGGCAAGACTTGAGTTTAATTTGACAAATATTATGTAATATTGTCTAACAATATTAACAGAGGTGTTGAGATACTGACCTTGAACCTCTCGTCTTTGTTACTGCCCGACCCGTTCCACTGGTACAGAGCATTGCCCTGATCGAGTATGAACACGTCATCTGACCTGACTCTTGAGCGAGCCAGTGGAACCTAAACAAATGTTTAATCTATGAAGCGGTTCATCTTTGATGGCAATAGTGACATCATCGCCACTGGCTGATGCCGGTAAGATATCCGGCCGCGAATCAGTATGTGTGGGTTCAAATCCAGAGCTCTCCCGTCACTGACATCGCTTTCGAGAGATGAAACAGACATTACAATTGATTTTAAAGATTTTGAGAGAAGGGGATCCAGTCTCTTTGCTAGTTCCAACTCATCCAGCCACTTTACTCCGGGCCTTCCCTGCCTGTCTTTCTTTCCCATACCCAACATGATTCTTTTCTTAAGGCTATTGCGCCTAATCATGTAGCCAGAGAAGGCTAATTTCTGCTATTACATTTATTTTTATTTAAAAATCTTAACTTCTTATTTAGTTTAAAATCTTAACTTCTGTTATTACATTTTCTAATGAGTTAATCTTCAAAAATTTATTCAAGTATTCAGATTCGATTTTTATCTATCTATAGAAGTCCCAGAGGCTGAGCCTACACCGCAGTTCAAAAGCAGTAATCTCGTTCGTTTCATATTTCTTCAATGTAGGGCCTACATGCTTCTGCAGCTTTACGTAACCATTTGAAAGATTAGGGACTGACTTTCGTGTTCTGACTCACTCCTCTCCTTTGTCTCTCCAGAGTTCTAATTTTAAAGAGGAATTCTAATTTCTCTGCTACTGTGGAACAAAGGCCTTCACCAACAATCGCCTCTTCTTTAAGCTCAAAAGATTTCAATTCTGCAGTAGACACAATATTTGTATTTTGGGTATTCAAATTTAGGGGTACCACACCTATTTTGTGAAAATATGGTGTATTGTTCACACTTATCAGTCCATAGAAGTTGAAGAAATTACGTTACAAAATATTAAACGTATGCTATTAATATAGTATTATTAAGTATTTAAATTCATCACCACCATTACATTTAACATGATCATATAATTTCAAGAAAGCGGTTAAGGGAATCGTGCAACTCAAAGGTAGGAATTATTCAAGAAGCTTGAAGATACACGTAGTAGTAAATTAAGGTTTATCAAATAACCAATTGTACAGGAACATGCTAATTCCAAGAAGACTAGATAGTATAGTCTTAGGAAAATGTTTTGGTTGGTTTCAGTGGTGACTGAAACCAACCAAAATATATAGTGTTTTATCATGGATAAAAAACATATATAATTTTCAAGAGGTTCTCGGAGGAAATAATATTAATGTCATGCTTACTACGACTTCATAAGAAGATCAGACTAACCTGTGAAACAACTACATTTTTCTTATCACCCCTCACATGCAGTAGGCGTGGCTTATAACTTACAGGTTCAACGTGACGAAACCCACTCTCGGCTCCTCCCTCCATGATACTAGTAGCATAAAATGCAACAAGACAAAGCAATAATGAATGCTTATAGTGTCTTGATGGCTCAGAGTGTAAGTGCGTTAGGTAAAACACTTGAAATTTGGAGTGGCTATTCTTGACGTCTAGGGATCAATTCCCGGTACAGCTGATCAGAGAGTAAAACCTATTCACTTTTCAGGGTACACCAGTAAACCTGAGGCCTTGAAGCCTTTCAGGCTTCTGACCATGATGTTAAGCCTACATTTACTATATAAAGAATGAATGCAGTATAATCAATAATATGAATATGCAATGTTTTATCCACTGATTTGTAATATGGAAGAGTACAATTAGTAATGCCGCTGATAACACGTTGTGATTTTGAACAAGTAAAGAAGAGCGGCTACTAACATTCAAGGCGAGGCGGGTTTTGTGCACTTGATTTAGCATGCGCATCAATAGAATAAGCTAAGCAATGTCAAGCTGGCTTGTACGTGGATGAGGTTCCACCATGAAAGACGGAATACTGACATCTTTGAATTAAACCAAAGGGTGCTGAAAGGTTAATCTATAATCCGCGCTGGTTTGAACCGTTGCGCTATTATAAGGAAACAATTACTAATATTCACGGAGAAGCAATAGAAAACTACAAAAGTAGAAGCTAAGCATCAATCTCTGTAACACGTGCAGTATGATATGTGAGGGGACCATAGTTGTCAAAATGTCTAAATAAATTCCAAGCTATCGAATACTGTGAGTTCCATTTTGAAGAAAAATTCATAATTTGCGCATATTTGCTCTGTGAGCAATTCAATTTGCATAAGTAGGAGCAACCATAAGTGCAAGAAAGAACGATCTGTATTCAAGACCATATGATAACATCATAAATTAAGTGGAGAATAAACAATAGATACACCTAAATAATACATTACATAATAAACTATATGATACACCTCAAATTCTTATAATATGTAATTTAGTTTATAAAATTTAGTATTAATTTATAAATTTTAGTATTATTATTTTAATATTATTATTATTTAGTACTAACGTTAAGTATGCAATATATACTACTATTATGATTGTATTGTTTAGCCCTGGGCAGTAAAGGGCCCTGGGCTAAAAATAAGATAAAATAGACTGTATTTAATTAAAAGTTTAAAAAGAAGCGATTAAAATAATTCCTCTACTCTCTGGGAAGCCGCATTAACCAAAGTGCTACTGAAACAGACTGCATTGAAACGCTGGAGGGCAATAGACAGTCGCTGCCAAAGAAAAGCTTTTTCCTGCTGATCACCAGTAATAGCGCTGGTCCTCCTGCCTATTTCGTCAATAACGTCTGATGCGACAGAGTTGATGGGGCCCAGGGTCTCCAAGGCAATAGGCATGAAGATATAGTTACTAGAGATTTCGGCATACTTCAGAGTTTTTTAATTAGCCGCGGCATCTGCAGCAGCACTTATTATTATTATTTTTTTTTAATGCCCTGGGCTGTAAAGGTCCCTGGGCTAAAAAATAAGATAAAAGAGACTTTATTTAATTAAAAGTTTTTAAAAAGCGATTAAAATAATTCCTCTGCACTCTGGGAAGCCGCTTTAGCCAAAGTGCCACTGAAGCAGACTGCATTGAATCGCTTATTATTATTATTATTATTATTATTTTTTTTTTTTTTTTTTTTTTTACCCCGGTGTAAAGAACCTGGGGTTTGATAAAAACGATTCAAGCAATACGTGCTGAATCGCCGCCCGGCTACTCGAGGTCATCAATCGGCTTAAAAGAATTGCTGAAGCAGACTGCATTAAATCTTTGCAAAGTCATGGAAAGCCTTTGCCAAAGAAAAGATGTCTCTCGCTTATCGCCGGTTTGCTCTGCAATAAGTGTGCCTATGCCATTAATAAAGTCAACTCCTTCGGGATTCATCGGGCCCATGGTTTCAATAGCCACCGGAACAACTTCATATCCTAAGGACAGATCACGGTATTTATCCAACTTCCTAGAGGCGGCATGAACAGCAGCTCCACCGGCTGTGACTGAAGTCGTATTCAGGTAGGAGTTTGCCATAGTGTCAATGACCGTGACGTCCCAACGGCACATTTACCGTTGCACCAGGGCACTAAAGTCATGCCGTCCGGACGCTTGCCGTCTGATCTGGACAACCCACTTGGTTCCTTAGAGGAAGGGATGCCTGCTCTCGAAAGTGCTCGCCATATTATGTCATTTAAATTGTGATGGCGAGACATTCTACCTGAGCTTCGTTTGCAGGAGAGGCCGTGGAGACCTAAAGCGTCGACTTCATGACCGCAGGGGCACATGTGAGGCTCGCAAGTTTTCGCCCCTAAACGGAAACTAACAGCTACTCGAATCGCCTCATTGTCTAAAAATAGCCCACAAGAAGCAACAGGGAGAGCGTGAAGCCAGTCGCTGCTTCTTTTAGTTGATACAGCTAGGAGTCGTGCTCTGTCTACTGCATTGGACTGGGATTCTAACAGACTGTTATAAATCCGATCCACTATAGGACGGTCCCATGATTTCTGGCTACTGACTGAGGTAGAAGGTGGAGCACTGGAGGTGAGGCTTTTGGACCAAACTGACAACGCAACGTCAATGGAACTATCGGCAGAAAGGGAGCACTTATGAAGGATGGCGTCTTGCAACTGCCTCGTTCCCATCGCTGATGCCAAAAAGGCTGAAGGCGCGATATGGGAAACAAGACGAATTCCAAGACCACCCATGCTCACCGGTAGACTGGCTTGCTGCCACTGCAAAACAGACAAATCTGCGTTGATAACGGCGCATAAGCATTGCCTAAGAGCCTCGTCGTAGTCTAAAAGCCGCGGATTAGAGAAGCTCGGACTAGAGCGCAGAACGTGCATAAGTTTAGGTGCACTTAAAGAAAAGCGATTATTATTATTATTATTATTATTATTATTATTACAAAATATACACATGAATACTCCTAAAAGTAAAGTTTAACTTTACATATTAACTTATTACAACATCGAAAACTCTGACATTCTGATATTTAACTCTGATAATTATAGTGATAATTTACATGATTCCTTGAGGGAAGTAGCTCTTGAAGAGGTCAGACTCATGGCCCTGCACTTCTCTGTGCTGTATGGGCTTGTCATCGAGGTACGTGTCCAGCTCAACGGTCTTGTAGGCAGCAGTGCCGTATTCGTCCTGGGTGCTTGTGCTGCCTATCCAGAAGTGCAGGTCGTAGGCGAGAGCTGCGGACTTAGGATCCGGTTTGTACGTCTGTATAGGTAGAAAGAACTATAATAAGGGCCCATCCTTAGAACGCCAGACATCATTTCGGTGATTGAGTTTTATATAATGATTAAAACACGCATAGTGAAATGATCAACTATGTTGATATCAATCACTTTTAATATCACATGTTTAAACCGTTAGGCAATTTAGTCCATTTTCCGTGTAGCCAGTCCAGTGATTGTCCTAGATTTTACTCTCAGATCAACGCGGCTGAGATTAAAGTTACATCAGAGCATGAGATTGAAAGCGTTATCATATTAAGTCTCAAATGACGTAAGTCATAACGAAAGTTTAAGGGTAACTCTGTAATATAGTAGATAATATTCGATAACTAAATTAGTACATTTTGGTAGCTTAAAACCAAGACAGATACTGAAATTTCCTGCACTAAGATCTGCACTTGACATAAAAGAATTTACGTACTATTCTCTGATCTTACAACAATTCTAATAAATATCAATAAATTATTACGGTATCCATTCTCTAAATTTAGAATAAAAAAGCATGTTGTCTAACTAATTACCTTAAGAATTATATAGGAGTCTCCGCCATAAAATTTTCCATAATCTTCTTGAGGCCAGTGTGTCACCTTAAAGTTCTAAAAATAAAAATTTAATAAATTGCGCACCTTCTATAATATTTAGGTGACGTACGTCAGCTAAATGCTTTTAATCCAAATATTATTTCTCTTAGTGCAATGCCTACTGGTAGGTCCATGGTACATAACGCCTCCACTCTTCTCTTGTCTTCCGCCTTCCTCTTCATTTCCACATATGAGTGGGTCTTTAAATCATCTAACATACCTAATCTCGGCCTGCCCCTGCCTCTTTTTCCTTCCATTCTACCTTCTATGACCTCTTTTAATAGACCTTCCCCCCTTAGAATTTGTCCTATCCATCTCTTCTTCCTATTTCTTAATACTTTTATCAACTGTCTATCTGTGCCAACTCTCTCCAGGACTTCCTCATTTGTAACCTTTGAGTTCAGCTAATCCTCTCCATTCTTCTCCAAATCCACATTTCCAATGCCTCCAGTTTCCTAATATCTTCCTTCCTTAAGGTCCATGTTTCACATCCATACAATACCGTGGTCCAAACCAAGTTTTCACTATCTTTATCTTTGTGTCTTTCTTTAGACTTTTTGTTAATAGTTCCTTTCTACTACCAAAGGCCGCTTTTGCTTGTGCAATCCTACTGCATATTTCTGTCTCACATTTCCCATCATCGGTTATAGCATGCCCCAAATATTTGAAACTCCTTACCTGTTCCAATTTCGTACCATTTATTGTGATATTAACTTCACCTTTATTATTGGACACTCTCATAACCTTGGTCTTTCTTATATTAATCTTCATGCCATATCTTAGGGCCGTATCATTCAGCCTATCCATTATCTTCTGCAATCCAATCTCGCTGCCCGCTACCATTCCTTGGTCATCTGCAAATCGTACATTTTGCAACAAATTCCCTCCTACTTTTATTCCTTCTTCCAAGTCTTCCATGGCTTCCTCCATCATTGCCTCAGCGTAAATGTTAAACAGCAACGGCGAAATGCTACAACCTTTTCTTACTCCACGTCCTATTTCACCTTCTTCTGAGTATTCTTGTTGGATTTTGATTACTGCTCTTTGATTTATGTACAAGTTCCAAATTAGTCTTCTATCTCTCCAGTCAATTCCTATTCTTTTGAAGATATTCATCATCGTTATCCAGTCAATCCTGTCAAAGGCCCTCTCGAAGTCTACAAAGCATACAATAACGTCCTTTCCATATTCTAAGCTTCTTTCGCAAAGAACCCGCATTACTCCTATTGCTTCTCTTGTGCCGCATCAAAACCAAATTGTGTTTTGCTCAGTATCATCTCTGCTTTCGACTGAATGCGATTATTTACTATCTTTAATAAGATCTTCGATGCATGAGGTATTAAGTTGATTGTTCTGTAATCCGAACACTCCACATCATTGGCTTTTTTGGGAATTGGAATCATCACTGACTTGGTAAAGTCGTCTGGCCAAATACCTGCACTGTACACTTCCATACCTCCATTAACTTTTTGTGTGTTTCTCCTTCCAACATTTTCAAGAATTCTGCTGGGATTTCATCTATTCCGGCTGCCTTCCCCTTCTTCATACTGTTAATTGCAAAATAAATTTCCTCCTTCATTAAATCGGGGCCCCTTTTATCGTTTTCTATGATATTTTCTTCTTCTATTTTAAAATCCTCTTGAACTGGTTTCGCTGCCTTATCATACAATTCCTCGACATATTCTCTCCATCTTTCTTTTACTTTTCTAGCTCTGTCTTCAATTCCCCATCTTTACCCATTATACTAATGTTCTTTGCATCTCCTTTCTTTTTCTTATCGGTTCTTGTTAATATCCTGACTTCCTGGTATAATAGATCCGACCTCCCTCTTCTATCATATTCTGCTAAATTATCACACTTTTCACTCCACCAATGATCTTTTGCTTTGTCTGTAATTCTTCTAAGCTCACTGTTTAAGCTTCTATATTTCCTTCGACCATGACTGGTGTCAATACTTTTCCATTTCCTCCTTTCATCCATTTTGTCTATCATCTCGCTTGTGATCCAAGGTTTTTTAGCTGTATTTGTTTTAAGAAAGCCATAACTTCTTTTGTAACAAATATTATAACAAATGTTATAACAAGTGTAAATTGCAGTTTTTGCTTTATTCAAATGCGTGCAATATATAAAAGTTATTACAATATAACATCATGCTAATATCAACGTTGAACTGAATTCAAAGTTGTCCCAAAACATTCTGAAGTTATTTATTCAATTGTACACGACGTAAAGTAGATATTAATGTAAAGACAGTACTTATCAGATTCTCTCGCCTGATTTCGGTTTTGAATCTACTTTCTTGGGCCCTGCATTCAGAGGTCAATTTCGCACTTGATATAAAATTTTACTAATAATTATAATCTGAAACACAATATTGTAATAATCTGCGAATGTTTTTATATGTTGTCGACTTGCAGGGTACATCCAAAATATACATGCATATGTATACATAAATCGTGATAAAGCCTTAAATTCTCTCAACAGGAAAATTTCATTAAAGTTTGTTTTAATACAGCTATGACATGAGTATTACTACTTGTAATGATGTTCATGATTGAGTATGTAGAAATATGTACCTTGGACCAGACACTTGACCTAAAGAGTTAAATAATACTAAGTAGCCTTAAGGATATTTGTTGAATGATTTCTAAAAATATCATAGTAAATATACGCAGCATACATGTATATATATATATATATATATATATATATATATATATATATATATATATATAGGCCTATATATATATACTGTATATATACATGTATATATATATATATACAGAATTACATATCAAGTACACACAGAATGCATATATATATATATATATATATATATATATATATATATATATATATATATATATATATATATATATATATATATACATATATATATATATATATAATAAATAAATAAAGGTTTAACATCCGTTTTCTCATCCAGGGATGATGTCAGGGACGTCCCCAACATCACACATCACTACAGATTAATTCACCCAGATCAATCTGCGAAAGAAATGTGCTGAGGAGAAGTAAGGTCCTAGACGAAACCCAGTGATCAAAAAATGGTCAAGGTAGATTGATTATGTCTATGGTGGGAAAATGTAAGTTTTAAGCTTGCTAGAGAATGTTGAAAGAGAAGAACAAGAGCGAAGATTAGCAGGTAAAGAGTTCCAGATTGTGGGTGCTGCGTGAGAAAATGAACGTCTGCCCAATGACGTGAGAATATTTGGAACTGAGAGAAGATTGGCATCGGTGGAGCGAAGTGCACGTGAGGGACGACAGGGAAGAAGAATTTCAGATAAGTAAGAAGGCTTGCTAAATCGCAGAGTTTTGAAAGTTAATAGAGCTATTTTATATTTTATGCGTTGATTAATAGGGAGCCAATGAAGACTGCGAAGTAGAGAAAGAGAGCGAAATTGAAGTAGAGAAGACTTACAAACAATACGTGCAAGAGAATTTTGGACGTGCTGCAAACGATTGAGAAAAGAAGTAGGCAACCCATGTAATAATGAATTACAGTAGTCGAGCTTTAAATGAACTATAGAATTAGCAAGGATAGTGGCTGAATTTCTAGTTAGGGATGGACGTATTTGCCTAATCTGACGAATCTGAAAGAAAGAAGCGCACAAACAGAAGAGATATGGGATTTAAAGTCAAGGTTTTCATCAAATATGACTCCAAGGTTTTTGGCGGATCGAGAAAGTGAAAGAGCAAGATTCTGAAAATTAACAGAGCTATAGGTAATTTTACTTCTTTGCAAAGGAGTGCCAATTAAAAGGTATTCAGTTTTGGAAGGATTAACAGCAAGACGGTTAGCACAAACCAGTAATAAACCTTGTCTAGAATGGATGAGAGATGAGCCAGTTTTTGATCAGAATCATTATTAGAAAAAGAAATATATAGGTGTGTGTCGTCTGCATAGAAATGAAAATTTATGGAGGACTGAGCAAGCACGAAGGTAAGAGGTGTGATATATAAAGAGAAGAGCAATGGACCTAACACTGAACCTTGAGGAACACCGCGTAGGAGGGGTAGTTCAGAAGAGCGATTTTGACCAATAACAACAGATTGTGTGCGACATGAGAGATATGATGTGAGAAGGGAAAAAGCAGAATCAGATATGCCAAAACAAGATTTAAGCCTATTTATTAGGATGCCATGGTCAATTGTATCAAAGGCAGAAGAGAGATCTAGAAGAAACAAGGCAGAAACCTGTTTATATATATATATATAATATGTAATGTATATATTTTTAAAATTTCAATTTATATATATAGACTACATATATATTATATATACATGTATATATAGGCCCTACATTTATATATATTATATATATATATATATATATATATATATAATATATTTATATAGGCCTACGTATATATTTATATATATATATATATATATATATATTATACTGTATATACATACATACATATATATATATAATATATATATATATATATATATATATATATATATATATATATATATATATGCTGTATCCCGACCCTAGTTAAACTGGGATTCAAGGGAGGATGATGATGATGATGATGATATATACATGTATATATATAAATTATGCTGTGTACATTTGCTATTGTATTTTTCGAAATCGTTCAACAAGCTGTAAACATACTTTATAGGCTACTACATATTATTTCACTCTTCTCGTACTTACGTTACGCCTACATTGTTCGTGCACCTTTAAAACTCTAATCGTTTGTCACAGCAGATAAATTACTGAATAACCTTCATATATTACATTCTCGCGATATCTCTAAATCATAGTGCCCTGATATAAGAAAAATTCCATTGCTTTATCTTTACAACAACTGAAGAGGACAAGCAATGTAGTGTTGTTTACAATTTACACTAATGACCAGGGGCGGATCCAAAAATATTTTAAGGGGGGGCGAAATTTTTTTGAGTGTGGAAACTTGTTTGTCTTTTTCGGGACATGTGACGTATATGACGCAACCAGAATGCTGTGAGGGGGGGGGGGGTAGGGCTCACTTTTTTCAATACTGTGCTCGGCTCAAAGAGTGAGTGTATCCCCGTATCTTACCCCCCCCCCCCCACTCACACCCGTACTAAAGTGAGAGGAGAACCTAAAATGCCAAAAATTATACATTTGTTGTGGAAGAAAATAGGTTAATTTTTAACCTCTGAAGAAACTCAGCGGATCTGGAAGAACTGCAAAAGTGACCTAATTTTGGCGGTGGGGGGGGGCTTAAGTATCTCCCAATCAAGGCTGTTTGCACCACTGCTCCGGGACAGATTTCACGTTTTTACTTACACCCCTTTTTTCCTCTTATACATTGCTTTAAGTGAAAATTGAGAGCTAGTGAAACGATCAGCATTTTTCGGGGACCTGTCCAATATACAGGGCTCCTAGGATACCAAATATGGGACCCTAATCCCATATTTGAAAAAAATTGATCTAATGGATCTAATGGAACTGAGTTCCCTCTCGTACCCCTCCCCCCAACCAATGACCTTACAAACATACTGACACATAGAAATTGTCATAGAAACAATGAAAATATAGTTTACAATTTTTTATCGCCGGGCCTAAGGGGGGGGGCCGGGCCCCTGGGCCCCCCCTGGATCCGCCACTTCTAATGACTAACAAGTTTGTTTATATCACTAGATCTGAGATTAGCAGACATTCTGTCATGTTTTCTGCTCCAACATTTAGTAATTTTCTACCACAAGACCTTTAATCTTGTAATTATTTTAGCACAGTCGTAGGCAAGCTAAAAACTTATCTATTTCCGTCATTGGTCAATATTCTGACCCTTTTGCCTCGAATCTTGTACTTGCTTGTTTTAATTTCGCTTTCTCTTGCGGTCTTTGTATATTCTGAAGTCCTCTTGTGGTGCCATGGCTTCTGTTGATGCAGAGTCTGCTTGAGACGTCCCTGACATTGCCTTTATGGCAAGGAATCTGATGTTAAATTCTTACTGATATCAATTGATTGATTAATTGATTTATTTATTTATTGACTGATTGATTGATTGATGATTGATTGATTGACTGAGTGATTGATTGATTGAGTGAGTGATTGATTGATACATATATCCTTTTACGAAGTCAATGATGGATTAAACAGTAAAATATTTCGAAAAATTATTTTAAATAATTTATTTTTAACTAAAATTGCTTTAACAATATGCCTATAAATGACGAAATTTTTTTATGTTTGTCAGAGATTTATCTAATCTGGAAGTCACCTGAAACTGAACTAATATATTATATGACAAATCGGTGACGAAACTAAAGTCAAGTTGAAACGGGTGGTTTGAACCGCTGTATTGAATTGCGGCTAATCAGTGATGATATAAACTTAAAGAAGGTATTGGTATACTGTATATCTCGCAGTCAATAACCAAGTAATAGTTATAACTTCAGACGAGTGTTGCAAATTTGTTTATTGACTTAATGAGAATTAATTGACCTTCATAATCATCATCATCCTACCTTGAATCTCAGTTTTACCAGGGTCGGGATACTAATAGACTGTCTCAAATCCTCTCTGTCTTACATCACAAGCCAATCCCCTATTTGAGACATGTTCATTCGTTTAAATTTGTGTAGCAATTTCTAGAGCCTAGGCTCTCAACAACCGAATGCCCGTTCTGACGTTGGTATGGATCTTAATGCTTTAGTCGCTTTCTACGACACGTGCAGTCACTGGTTGGTCAATTCTTCAAACAACCCGGACAAAACACGGGGAAATCGATTGACTTTCATAGACAAAGTAAAATGTTTACTTGGAATCATCGAAGCAACTAATGGCATCTGATCAAGAGCTAATAAGTATTTTATACGAATGAAATCTAGAGACTAACCACTATACGCCAGATCTGAAGTCCTACTTTTTCGCCAGCCTTCCTCCAAGCCGGCTCCTGCTCGGCCGACGCTTCTAGTAAAAGTAGTTAAAAGTAGTTAGTAGTAGACTTTCATTTTGCCATAAATTTGACATCCTCTATGACAAATTGTATGGAGAATATTGACAATTGTGAAAACAAATTGAAGTTATTATAAAAGCTAGTAAAACAGCTAAGGCTAACGTCAGTTTCCTCACTCGAAAGCGATGTCAGTGACGGGCGAGCCCAGGATTTGAACCCCGCACCTACTGATCCGCGGTCGAGTATAAAAAGCAAAGAATATCTAAATGACATTGCAACTGGCTCCAGCCAGTAGCGATGTCGGTATAAATAGAATAATATAGATGAATAGTTATGCTATAATTTTAACTTTTGTATGCCTTGAAGATGAGCACAGTAATCGCAAGGTTGAGAGGAATAATTATAACATTAAACACATAAAATAGAATTACAATAATCACAATATTTTGGTGTAATGGTCACAAAACGTAGACTTTTCTTTAATATCTGGCTATGATTTTGTAGACTCAAATAACGACGTGAAATATTAACATGCTGGAACTTGAAGGCAACACGTAGGATCAATACCGGGCTATCTGATGAGAAAGTAAACTTCATGATCTCTGAAAAACGTTTCAGTGAATAATTCCCAACAAGTATTGCGTAATTTAGGATTTACCTGCCTCAATCCTATATTACGATATTACGCCATGACACGGTAAACTCTGCTATAAGTTTAGCATTTACTCACTCTTAACATGTCTCTCAGTGTCAGAACCAAACAATGACAAGTTGGAATCCTTCCAATCGTATTTCTTCGGTTGTATCAGACCTGAAATGATTAAAACATGTTCTATAAAAACGACTCAAATCGTCAGTCGAACACGACCCAGTGTCCTGCATATGTGGTATCATAGGCTTACCCTAAAGAAAAATTGAAATGATCATGCAAGAAAACTCCTGACATTTTGGTATTACGCCACAAGCTGTTTGAGAATTGACATCAGTAATGTTTTTTACTGCAAACTATACGTGCAGTATAGACTATAATTGTGTGCCCCTTAGTAGACAATAAGGGACCAATGATACCTAATCATACACCATATGTTACAAGCTAAATAGACAATTTTTATTCAAAAATGCAAAAGCTTGTGCTGTTATTAACTAATTATAACCGCGCCATAATAATTAAGAGCAAATTAAGTGTTTTAGTATCTCTTTAACAAGCATATTAGTACTTTCTTGCCCAGAACAGCTATGTTATGCTATAATTTTAACTTATAATGCCTTAAATCCCTTCCTTTTTACTTTTGTATGCGGACATAAGATAAGACAAGATTTATCGTGGGTAAGACATTCGACCGCGGATCAGTATGAGCGGGGTTCAAATTCTGGTCTCTCCCGTCACTGACATCGCTTTCGAGTGAGGAAACTGACGTTAACATTAGATTTGTCAGCCTTTTTAATTAGTAGATTGAGTTCTTCTTGAGAATAAACTAAAGCATAAGTTGGATTAAGCATTTTGGACCTTATGTATATATATATATATATATATATATATATATATATATATATATATATATATATATATATATATATATATATAATAAGTTATAAAGAGCGAAAGAGCGACTAAAGAGACAGAAAGAAAAAAGGGAGAGAGAGAGAGAGCTCAGTACGTGGGATAGACTCAAACTGACAGTGAAGTTCAATCATCTTTTAACTCGACTTTAACTTTCTACTGAAGTGTGTTCTGAAGACTTTTCAAAATAAAATATAATAATAATAATATAATAGTATAGTATAATTTGTACAAAAACGAAGTTTAGTTATTTAACCCAGTTATTCCAGTTACTATAAGCTCCAATCAAAACTCTGTCATTGTTCATTGTAAATGTAATATCACACAACATATAAAGCTTAATTGAATACTATTTCAAATGCTCTTTTAGCACTATTTAACAAAAGAAAATTTAGGCATCGTGTCTTTTCGTTCTTAAAAACACGCTTCGTAATTCGCGCAGAATGTCTTGATCAACACGCCTATATTTGACGAGTACGATAATGGTTAGTAATGTGGCCCAAGTAGCTGACGTCTGCAATTTCTTCTATTACAGTTATGTATTAAATTCAATGCTCACAATATACAATCCACTCTCAGAGCTCTAGATGTATTTGTAAAAGCTTACATATACATTTTATACATTGCTTTACAAATACATCAAACATCAGTTCCAAATCCGAGTCCAATTCCTGTATTCTTGACAAAGTCTCGAACGCTCAACAGTGATATGTTTTCGTGTTCCTTGCCTAATTTCTGCCTTGGATGTTTTTATTTTATAGATTTTTCATTGTGCAATCTTCGTGTGTATCGTTTTAGTCAAAAGTTGTTTTTTTTTCTTATCCTTATTCTTTTTCGTATTTGGACTGCAAAGAGTTTTAATTCTACTAGTAAAGTTTCATGTCCCACCATGGGTTCTACTGTAAAGTATTCTGCAGTCCTAAAGATAATAATTTGTAGTTTGATTTTGTGTACTCTTACAAGTTCTATTATCGCAAATAGATTAGGCTCTTCGTATCACCCTTCATCTTGTTTACTGGGTTATACTATTGGTAAGATAAGGTAAGCTGGTAGGCTAATGTTAAAGTCAGTTTTCTCACTCGAAAGCGATATCAGTGACAGGTGAGCCCAGGATTTGAACCTCATATATACTTATCCGCGGTCGAATATATCACCGACATTGCCACTGGCTCTAGCCATTAATTAAGCCAATAATTAAGTAAATTATTGGCTTAATAATTATGTAAAATAATTATTCAGCCAATGATTAAGTAAATTATTGGCTTAATAGGTATGATAAAATCGAACAATTCTAAACGTTTATTTGTTAAATCCTCTAATTCATCATCATCATCATCGTCATCATCATTTTCCCTTGAATCCCAGTTTAACTAGAGTCGGGATACGAATAGACTTTCTTTCCTATTCGGTTTAGATAATTTTGTAGCAATTTTGTATCGTATGCCTAAGCACTGAGCACCCGAATGCCCTATCTGACTTAATCTCCCTTCTGCTAAATCCTCTAATTATATTGAATGTAATTTCCTCTTTAATAAAATAAAGGACATATCTTAAATCAGAAGAGTATAACAAATACGTCCTGATAATATTCTTTCACAATATAATCAGGATAAATAATGTCAGGATTGTATTAATATTTCCTCATGAATGAAATTTAAATTTGCAGAAATTATTTATATTTATATTTTGGATAAAATATAGTTAACTTTTTCTTTATTTAAAATGTAATTCCTCACGTTAATTGTTTTTTCCCTTTTATCTCTTTGGTCATTAATGTGTAATTTTGTTCATACAAAGTTATGAGCGCCCTCTTCGATGACCGAAAGGTCCCTCAGGAAACCTAAAAACCAAATTTTTTGTAATAATGTTTATCAAGATATTATCATTGGCTGATAATTAACCATCAAACGATTGATTATATCTTTGTTTCATATGTAGGCCTACAGGCATTTGACTCTTCATTTTGGTTCTCTTTACTTTGGTTTGGTTTTGGTTATATTCAGATGCTGATTCTGTTGTTCCTCTTTGTTGATCTTTGAACACTTAAAAACAAATGCTGAGAAGATGACAAGATAATATTAGTACTAACTGTCTCCGGGATAAAATTTATTGTCAAAACAAAATTAATTTTCGAAATAAAGCAAAATGGAACTAAAACAATTCTGAAGTTAAATTTTCCAGTTTTTGTTTGGCTGGATATTAATTATAGTTTTTCAAATATGCCAACAATTTATCAATACGTTAACTCTAGGCCGGGCTTGATCGGGATTACTAAATGGTCAATTAAACTCCGTATTGAAGAAGTCCAAATGAAATAAAATAAAAACAATAAAACTATAATAAATAAATAAAACAATCAGTAACCATTGAAATAAGTTATTACCATATAATTATGTTTGTTAATTAAGATGCACTTACCGCTCATGTTCGGGTGTGTAGACCTTATTAGAATCTCCCTGTAGTAAGCGAATCCGATAGCAGGTAGAAAACTAAAGTCCGAGATGCAATAATCAAAAATATCTCTGAAAGGCGTCGCAGATCAACCACATTAAAGGTTGTATCACGGTATAAGGTCGCTAGGCTGGAACATTAGAATAGACAGCTATTAACAGCTTATATACTCTGGATATGAAAAGACTGTTTCGGAATAAATCAATCTTTTGTTGCAAGTTTAGTTAGAGCTTGGCGACTACAAGAATTTAGAGGTTTGGTGACACGCTGAGCAGTCGATGCAAATTAACGCAATATTCCTGATAGTGACGGTTATAAATTATGTGGTTAATAAAATTGCCAATGTTATGAAGTGTTTAATTATATGATAATTAGTTTGATGAATGTCCCTCTTGAGTCGAAAATCTGATAAAATATAATAATCATCTCGTACAATCGAATGTGGATATCGCCTACAGTCAACCGCTGTTTGATTTATCTGGGTACAAATTTTGAAAGTAACAGAAACATAGGCCTATATACTGTATAGCGTAATTAGTTGTATAAACAAGCAATATGAAAGTGCCTACCATAAAATAGCCAGAGCAACACGGCAACACGATAAGTAATAGATGGCAAAAGGTAGCTTAAATCTACGATACGTGTAAGACACAATTTAGTTTTAGAAAAGCTGCAACACAAGAGTGGTAATAGGGGTAAATGACGTCTTTATCTGTTTTGTGCATTTTGTGAAGGCTTTTGACAGGATTGATTGGATAATGATGCCGAATATCTTGAAACATACGAATTGACTACAGAGATAAAAGAGTAATTCTAAAATTATTCAATGTGCATGAAACAAATAACTGCAATCAAGATCCAATAAGAATACTCTTGAAAGTTCAAATGCTTATATCACAGTATAACAGATGATGGAAAATCAGAGATCGAAATATGAAGTAGGATAGAACAAGAAAAAGAGGCCTCCTTTTTGTATAGGAAGAAACTTTTAAGAATCAGTCTAAGCCAAAGATAGAGAAAACGTTGATATGAACCACGCTACTGTACGCACGTGAAACATGGACCTTAAGGAAGAAAGACTGCAGGAAACTAGAGGAGCTAGAAATGTGGATATTAAAAACAATGGAATAGATTAGCGGACAGAAAAACCTACAAATGAAGAGGTTCTGAAGAGAGTTATTATAGATAGACAGTTGATAAATTTATTAAGAACTAGCAAAACGACCTGGGTGAGGCACATTCTAAGAGGCCCAATCTACTAAAAAGAGGTCATATAAGGAAGAATAGAAGGAAAGAGGAGGCAGAGACAGATCAGGTTAGGAATGTTAGATGTTTTAAAGATCGACTCATATGCGGACATGAAGAGGAAAACAGAAAACAGAGGAGAGAAGAAGTTATATGCTATGGACCTGCCAGTATGAAATGCAATAAGAAGGAGAGAGAGAGCGAGAGAGATAGAGATAGAGCGAGAGAGAGAGAGAGAGAGAGTAAGACATTTACCATTGGATGTAAAAATTGGAAATTTAAAAAAATGAAATAGTAATTAATCCGTTAGTCAACATGCTCTAACTTTTTCAGAAAATACTACTTGAGAACTGGAATTTAAACATTATATAGAAAAAGGCACAATTTCACTTAGTTATTAACAGTAATAATTATGTAAACATTCCAAATCATCCTCTCTCTTGTGTTGAATGTGTTCTGCTTAGTAGCAGGTTCAAGATACATAAATCAGAGGGCTTTCAGCTTTCGCTCTCTATAATGTTCCAACACTCGGTGATCCAACAAGTTTTTCATCACAACCTTGTCATGTAGCGTTAGGCTTTGGAAAATATTTCTTCATTCTTCCTCAGTTTCTATTCAATAGCTTCCTGAGACGTGAGAATTATAGGATTTGCTGGTGGCCAACATTATACAATATATACAAACAATATTCCAAACAATGCAATTAACTTAAATAATCGCTCCACAACTTCCTGTTTTTAACATAATGAATTCTAGTAGGCAAGTTGAAGGGGTTGCGGAAGCTTAAGTTAGAATTAAGTCATATGGCAAGTAGATTTCAAAATATTGATTGAAAGGCATTGACTTCAAAATACAGGTTTGTTAATTAAATTCATTTTCATAAAATGTCAAGATAAATCATTAGTTTTACCAATTATTTGATAAAAAGTGGCTCATAGAATATTACGGAAAAAAAGATCTCTTTAATTGTAAAATAAAACTTCTACTTAGCCTTAACCATCTAAATAGGTTAAACTTTTGTTGTAACTTTCTAAAAAGTAGCTTTAATTCGTTAGAGTCAGTAACAAAACTTGTTAACTTTAAAAGGGAATTTATCTAAAACTAAAGCTTAACTTCATTTTTAAAATTCTGCCGTAACTAACTTTGCCGTACCTAAGCTTTGAATTAAAATAAAATAACTATTGCCCAGAATTGAAAATTATAGTGTTAGAGAACTATATAACTTCCGAGGCCTGAAAACGTAAGAGCCGTCACTCGTCTACAAGTAATAGTAGGCCTTCATGTACCTGAGACTCAAAAACAAGATCTGTTCTTACGCTATTTGACGACTTGTACACGTACATGTTGGGGCCTATATACTGTCTTTGATTCAGTCAATGCATAGGTTTTCAATTATCTCGTTGGGCAACATCGTTATAATATGCTGAAATTAGCTAATAACTATATCGGCAATCGGCAGTCATAGCTATAAAGACATTTCAACAGATGGACTAATCGTAGGTACAATGAACAATCGTGGGCTCACAGCCATAATGAGATTTCGACATGACATTTCAGAATGTGATACACACACTCTCTCATACTCTCTATCTCTCTGTCTTACTCTATGTCTCTCTGTCACTCTCTTTCTCTCTCCATAACTTAATATGTGAATTAGCGGGCTGAAGACGCACAGTCTCTACACTGAGGGCTCTTGTGCTCACCAGAGGCGTACATGTGACTCCATCGACCAACGATTTTATCTTACCACAAATCTGAGCTTTAAACAAATGATAATTAGGACAATAGTTTTAATTTAGATTTTTTGTCAAAACCACAAATTAGGCCGATGCATTTGAAAATAATACACAATCGAAAGTTGATAGGAGCAAATAATATACAATATTTTATATTTAATCCAATTCTCTCTACGTGTAGAATATAGTACATTGATTAAAAAGGTGATTGTGTGTCTTACTGAGAGACCTAGGTCCTAAAGATTGTCGAGCAGTGTACATTAATGCTAGGAAAATAGAAAAACAAAAATATAGTAAAAAGTGCCAAATATTTGCACAGCCAGACAAAGATAGATAAACCCTCAAAAGTGACAACATTTAAAATCACAAAGTAACGTATCTCACAAGGAAGGTCCGTCTAAGCTTATCAAGTTATAATTGCAAACTTAATTCAAGCTAATCTGATGCTTGAACCAGGAGTCTGCAAAAGATCATTGCGTAGAGTCTGACAAGTGTATGAAATTAAGAAAAAGCACGAATACAGGATTGTAATATAATATTGTATTGCCACATCGAATTTTAATAAAAGTGAAACTAAAATGATATTCAGTCCATCAGTTCCTGTGCAGTCGTGACAAAATATGAGAGGAGCCGGTCAGTATCAGACAACATAATTCATATAACATTTCCTCAAAGTGAGCTCGGGGTGAAACTTTTCTCAAAATTACTAGCGTCACTGAGCACAATGTATTAGAGGATTGTATAACGAGTATCTCAAATTAGTAATCACATACGATAAGACTGACTATTAATATCTCTCTGACTATAAGCAATATATATCTCTCTCTCTCTCTCTGCGTCTCTAGCTCACTCACTCTATCTATTTCTCTCTCTCTCTCGAGAATTCAGTCAATTGTTCTGTAGTCAGAACATTCCCAGCATTAAATGTTTTAGGAATTGGACTTACCATTGCCTTAGACAAATCATTGCCAAATACATGTACTGTACATTTCCACAAATGAGAACATTAGGACACGGACAAACCTGCAAATGGTAAGCGAAATCATCAAGAATAGAAGAATGAAATGGGATGGACATGTAATAACAAGAATATTTTACTACAATGAAAAAGAAAAAACTTAACTACAAAGCAAATTGCAAGAACAGGAAGACCTCAAAGAAGAAGGAAAGATTGACTAGAAGACATGACGGCTGCTAGAATTAGCATGTATGGGAGAACAGAAGGAAAAAAAGAATGAATATCGATGAAATGGCGATGAATAGTTTTATTGTGGAACATCATAGAGAAATCTTTGGCTTGAAATAGCCCTAGGATGATCACATGACATGACATGATACTTCCACAAGTTTCAGTAGTACATCTTCCTCTAGTATTTTCAGAAGTTCTGTTGGTACGATATCAATTCCTGCAGTTTTTCCTTTTTAGCTCAACAGATACCTTCCATCTTGTTACTTCGCATATTTTAATTTTCTGGATTTTGGAATTTGCACACTTTTTAACCTACTTTTTGCTCACCTGCCTGGATTTGTCTCAATAGTGCTCGATGTTGTCAAGGACAATCGGTGCCATCAAAAGGCAACGATTACTAATAACCAGGGAGAGGAAGGAGGAAATGGGTCTTAAAGAAGCATCTGTGCTTCCTGACTCAGTGTGCCGTTATGTTATGTTATGACAATAGCACTCTAATTTGCTGTTTTTGTTTAACTTTCAGCTCATCATCCTTACTGTTTATACCAAATGTTTTTGTTCCTGCTTTAGTTTCTTGATTTTTGTTACTGTTCGATCTTCCTGGTACAGCAGATCTGAACGTCCTATTTTATATTTAGACAGTCTCATTAATAATTCATCACATTTATTGTTCTTTTGCTTTATCATGCAATTGCTCTTCTAAGCTCGTGATTTAATTTTGCACATTCATTCCGCGAATTTCCGTCCTCCGTCATTGCTGTTACTTTTCAATTTTCTTATTTCGCCCATTTTCTGTAACATTTCAGCTTAATTCAAGGCTTCTTATCAATTTTTGCTTTTTGAATACCATAGATTACTTTGGCACCTAACGCTTTCTTCAATTATTCAATTTTTAACTTGTATCAGAGTTTTGCTAGCCGGGTCTTTATTGATTTCTCTTTCAACTGCTTTTTGAAACTAGCGCTTCTTTTCTTCTAATCCTATCATATTCCTTTCCGTATTCAGCCTACTTATCGAAATTCTCTTCAGTCTTAGTCCAACGTTCGGCTTGATTAATTATGTTATGGTCTGATCTGAGAGTCAGCATCTGATGTAATGTATGCTCTTCAGTTTTTAATACTACCTTTTATATTTTAGTTAAGTAAATCTCTCTCTCTCTCTCTTAGTGCACTGCCTACTGGCAGGTCCATGGTACATAACGCCTCCACTCTTCTCTGTCTTCCGCCTTCCTCTTCATTTCCACATATGAGTGGGTCTTTAAATCATCTAACATACCTAATCTCGGCCTGCCCCTGCCTCTTTTTCCTTCCATTCTACCTTCTATGACCTCTTTTAATAGACCTTCCCCCCTTAGAATGTGTCCTATCCATCTCTTCTTCCTATTTCTTAATACATTTATAAACTGTCTATCTGTGCCAACTCTCTCCAGGACTTCCTCATTTGTAACCTTTTGAGTCCAGCTAATCCTCTCCATTCTTCTCCAAATCCACATTTCCAATGCCTCCAGTTTCCTAATATCTTCCTTTCTTAAGGTCCATGTTTCACATCCATACAATACCGTGGTCCAAACCAAAGTTTAGTAAATATGGTTGTAGATTTATTTAATTATGTTTCTTCCGCTATAAAATTTTAATTGCTATTGCTCTAACCGGGTGTTTAATTACGAGAGATAAATCTCCATATAATTCTCAACTAAGTTTAAATTAATTTACTAACATTAGTGTCGGTCTATGGTTGTAGCTCCCGGAAAAGTGATATGTATAAAATAATGTATACATTTAAGATTTATAAATTTATATAAAATTAAAATAGCATCAATGTATAATAAATTAACACAATTTAAATCATTCTACTCGACCCAATCTAATCGGCACTCTTAATCTCTTAAGTAACTCTTGTTTCTTAATAAATAAATAAATTTAACGAATCTACAAATCAGATACTTGTGGTCACTTTGATCCAAGAAGTTTTACTGATACAGTTTTATTAAATCTAGCCCTCAGCAGACTCTGCAGCAATCATACACTTTAAATTTGAGCTGTTCTAGACTCTGAGATCTGAGGGTCCTAGATTCTGTGATTTGATGACCCTAGACTCTCAGATCTGATGGTCCTAGACTCTGAGATTCTGATGGTCCTAGACTCTGAGATCTGATGGTCCTAGACTCTGAGATCTGAGGGTCCTAGACTCTGAGATTTGAGGGTCCTAGACACTGAGATCTGAGGGTCCTAGACTCTGAGATTTGAGGGTCCTAGACACTGAGATCTGAGGGTCCTTGGCTCTGAGATTTTAGGGTCCTAGACACTGAGATTTGAGGGTCCTAGACTATGTGATTTGATGACCCTAGACTCTCAGATCTGAGGGTCCTAGACTCTAAGATCTGATGGTCCTAGACTCTGAGGTCTGATGGTCCTAGACTCTGAGATCTGAGGGTCCTAGACACTGAGATCTGAGGGTCCTTGACTCTGAGATTTGAGGGTCCTAGACACTGAGATTTGAGGGTCCTAGACTCTGTGATTTGATGACCCTAGACTCTCAGATCTGAGGGTCCTAGACTCTAAGATGTGATGGTCCTAGACTCTGAGGTCTGATGGTCCTAGACTCTGAGATCTGAGGGTCCTAGACTCTCTGGTCTGATGGTCCTAGACTCTGAGATTTGAGGGTCCTAGACTCTGAGATCTGAGCGTCCTAGACTCTGAGATCTGATGGTCCTAGACTCTGAGATCTGATGGTCCTAGACTCTGAGATCTGACGGTCCTAGATTCTGAGATCTGAAGGTCATAGATCCTGGATGAATCTTTTCATATAATTTTTATATATAATCTTTTCATATAATATAATTTTTATAACTCATTAAAAGATGATGATTCTACTCAGTTGTCTAGTGTAATATGTTAAACTTCATGAGATAGACGTCTTATTCTTAAGCTAGAGTTACGGTGTTTAACTTCAAGTCGTCTTTTAGCTGCCTGTCACATGGGTTCGAATCTTACCTCCGGAATGAGACAAAACCGCCAAGTAAAACTATATTACAGTTAAGAAATATTAGAAAATAGACACATTAAGAAGCCCATTAACAACAATATATTATTTATTATTAATTAATATTATCATTAAATATTTAGTGTAAATTTATTCGTCATACAACTGCATATCCTCACACTATCCTATTATTGCATCATCCTATACACTACAACATTACAATAGTAATACATTACAATTTAGTCCACTAATGGGTAAATAATTAATTATAAATCTTAGAGAAAACATGTCCAACTAATGATATAATTATTTCCTGAGAAATTTCTATCAGTTTTTCATAGCACTATGTAATTAACTAGATCCATTTATTAATAATCTACTTACTAACAGTACTATTTTAAATGCATTTACTAACAGTATCAATCAATCAATCGATAATAATTTAACGTCCGGTTCCTCGCCATAAGGCAAAGTCAGGAAGTCTCTTGCAGACTCTACACAAAAAGGCGACCAATTATACGGCGCCAGTACTATTTTATAAATATCTATTACTGTCAAAGTACCATTTACATGCCCCAGATTCGAACAAAAACACATTTCTCTATCATACAACAACTTGTAAATATAGGTGAGGAATCCGCAGAGATATATTACTACATTAAAAAGAAAACTACAAAAAGTTTGCAGTCAGTTATCAACAGCAAATTTCCACAGATTCCAAACGAAAGCAACTATTAAAAATGAACCACAAAAACTGTTAAATAGGCAAATATGTACAGAAAACTGACGATGTAAGTGTGGTACTTATCTTACAATAATAAGCATATAAGCTAGATCAAGAAAATGCCGTGAAAGAATTATCAAAACATACTATATATGTAAGTTTCTTAAATAAGGATGTCGAAAGTGACGGATTCACATTGGCCTGCAATCTACAGATATGAGAGTCAGAAATATTTGAAATAGGCCGACAGAGTTTGATATGAACGATCAATGGATTTAATTTCTAATAAATAATTTTAATAGAATATAAACTAAATATTGTCAACATCAACAGTTTTATATATGCAACTACTTTAAAAATTCACTACACTGTAATAAATTATTTTCTAACACATTCTACATAAACAAATTAACTGCATATCTTCATATCTGCATATCCTCAAAGGAAAATTTAACGTACTAATTATATACATGTAGGCCCTATTTTTTTAACAGAAACGGAAGCTCAATTCCCTTTGCAGGTTATAATTCAGTCCGAGTGGTAGCATGTCTGCCCTCTACATTACTAGGGCACGATTTAGATACCTGTCGATCAACTTTGAAGGTATCCTTACAGAAGAAAAGAAACTTTAAACTTAATTATATACTTCTAATAATAGAGTGCGACCTCTCTTTAAACTCAAATACAAGCTTGACGATGTAGAGTAGGATCTAGTATGTATTGATCGGAAAGAGCTTTCTCATCATTTAATCGATTTCAGATAAACAAGCCAAATAGAAAATACATTACCTCTTGGATCCAATATTAGGGAATCTAAATTGATTAATGCTAAGAATTACTAAAATAAAAAATGTAAATTAAAAACAAATAAAGAGTAAATCAATATTTATTAATTAAATAAAGCAAACAAACTATTTAAGTATAGATTAATACGTATATCAACCACAGACTGCAAGTGTAATAAGAGGCGATTGAGTAAGAACTGAAGAAAGCAAAGTGAAAACACCTCATAAGCAATATTATTTCCACGCTATAGGCCATAATAAGATGTAGAATATTATATATAGCCATTAATGTATGCAGTGCTCTTTATGGAGCGTATAGGCAGAGTTTGAGTACGCATATGTCCCTCGGACTTGTCTATTGGCAGAACACTTTAGAGAGAGCTAATCCGGTGGCTCGTTGGCAAGTTGTTCGACAGCGGATCAGTACGTGTAGGGTTCAAATCCAGTGCTCCCCCATTACTAACATGATATAGTACGAACTGCATTGCATGCAAAATAATATGTCCAGTTGGCTCCAATATAAATAACAGAAGAGACATTACACGAAATTTTACGTAAACATATGAGAAAATATTAACATTCGGCATTTATTAATTAACGCTTAACTGATAAGTTATCAATCAACTTGAGAGAGACTATCAAGTGCATATCTCTCTATAAGATCCTACAATGAAGCCCAATGACAAAGAAACGCTGCTAGGATAATGTAGTTCCTATATAACACTACACATGGCCGCACAGCCGCCCCCACCAGATGGCGTGTCTCCTGACAGCGAGAAACCCTTGTGATCAGTCTCCCACAGGCCCGGGGTCTGGATGATCTGCAGCATACAGAACTTACAGTCAGTACAATACAATCACCTCAATAGTAACACAATGATAATAATATAAGCAACAATACGGCCCTGTACATTGATGATATTTATATTCCAAAAATTAATAATAATAATAAATAATGATAATAATGTTTTTGAAATACAATGGCAATAATTATAATAACATTAAAAACACAAATTACAATAACACAAATTACATAAACAAGTGGACATTACAAAGGCAAAGTCATGAAACCTCTT